>QEOT01124241.1:55540-82338 GCA_003123785.1 Pterocarya stenoptera | reverse complement strand
TTTTTTTTTTTTTTTCCTCTATAGAGTATAGACTAATAGATATTTAAAAAAAGTCTTTAAAAAAAATAAAATTTGAAAAAAAAATAATGTTATACAACATTTAATATTTTTTTAAATATATTGTCTTTTTATTTCATTAATCAATTTCATTTAATGATTTCTTTACATGTATAATTTCAAAACATAATTTTTTTTTTAATTTTGAATAATTTTATTCTTTTAATAACAAATCATATATTGATAACAAGTTTCATATTTTGAAATTTTAATATTATTTCTTGAATATTAAAGTTTATATTAGTACTAAATCTAATATTACGACACTATTAGTATTGTTATTAATAACACTATCAATACGAACTTTGATTCCTCATAATATTTTATTCTGTTTAAATTTAGATTATATAAATATTGACAAAATTCGGTTAGTTTTAGTTAAATATTTAAGATATAACAAAACTCAAGAACTAGTGCCTTACTAGTGTATATATATATGTATATAAATATAATATGGACCATATGGTGTAATTTGTAAATTTATAATGTTGTATATTTATTGGACTCATGTATTCATCGTAACTTCTAGTTCTATAAGTCTAGAAGTTAATATTATAAATTATATATATCTAACTTTTAGCTATTATATATATATATATTATATTATATATGTATAAATATATACGAGTCGAGCTCACGAGTCGAGTCGAGCTTCATACGAGTTTGTTCACGAACATTAATCAAGCCGGTCGAGCTTTATACGAGTTTGTATCGTTTAATAATCGAGCCTAATTCTATGTTTACGAACGGCACATTTAATATTCGATTCGAGTCGATTTCGAGTTTAGTCGAATCGAATTCGAGCTGCCTATCGAGTAGCCTGTTCATTTTACAGCCCTAATTGGATCCGTTGGATGAGGGACATTTGCTTCCTTATTGCACGGTATCATATATAAAACAATACGTGTCCCACGTCTAAAAGATTTATTCTAACAATAAATATCGAAGCCGAACCTTAATTACCTGATTTAAATAACAATTTGGTAACATGCACCCATATATAGAAAATTAATATTATTATGATCTATTATATATAGATATATACAATATTATGGTGTGTAATATGATACAATTAGTATGTTTCTTAATTTCTTAATTTTATGAAATTAGTGTATTTCTGATCTGTACGTTCAAATGTAAAAAAAAAAAAAGTTCCAACAAGATTTCACGTTCGAACACACTTTCGAACGTAAATACATGATTTGATGATTAACGTTCGAACACACGTCTGAACGCTATCCTCATTACGTTCGGATGGTGTTCCCATAACGTTCGAACAAAAATTTGAACGTTTAATGCGTTCGAACATATAAATGTCCGAACTCAAATATTATACGTTCGAACTATAATCAATCAACGAACGTCAACTTATGACATTCGAATGTAAATTGCTTGGGTTGGCGTTCAGACGTAAAAATTTATATCCGAACATTACTTTCTGTGACAGTTTTCAACTGTCACAAAAAATTATAACGTTCGAACGTCACTCCGAACGGATCAACTCCAACCGTCACTAAAAATACTTTTAGTGACAGTTCAACAGTAAAGTGTCACTAAATGTATTCTGTGACGCACATTAGGTGACGGTCGTGGTACCAAATGTCTTTAGTGACGTTTCTTTGATTTTTTATGACGGTTTTCTCTGTAACAAAAGGCAAATTATGTTGTAGTGGCATGATGGCGATTAGGTCTACGATTTGGACCTCTCATTTGTTTAATTTCTATAAAGAGGGAGTTCCAACCACACGACCTAACATTCCTTTGATGTAATATGGCTTATATATTTCTTTGATGTTTCTTAATTATCAAATAAACCATTTTAAAATCGCAGGAAATAGCATGAAACTCGTAGTTAAAAGCTTTTTGTCACCGTTTTGTATCGCAGGTGAACGACAGGAAATAACACGTCTCAAATGTGTGAAATTTTGCAGTAAAAATTTGCACTGTAAAAGATGTTATATATATTCAATACATTGATATTCATTTAATTATATATATAGCTCAATATTTCAACTAGTTTTGAAGGCAGATCTAGACTATTACTATCAAAATATATATACTAATTAATTAATGTCTTGTGTTTCTATTTTAATTTTCGTTACCGAAAAGGGTGAGGAAAGTCTTGGTTATTTCTCATCAATACTTGGGCCTTATTCAGTCACGACAATTCAGCATACCGGAAAGGGTGAGGAAAGTCTTAAAATAATTACTTGAGTCGTGTCAGAAATTAATTTCATTTCAATGCATGCCTGTATAAGCTAGCTGAATTTGCTCCGAAATTAAGCATGGCCTGCCCGTGAAGGCTATATTCCCCAGTCAGGCTCTATCTGCTAGCTACTATATATATATATATATGAATAATTTAAGATGCCATACGATGTCTGATTATCGGTGGTATCAAGATGTTTTTATTTCCAGAGTAATGCTTAGAAATGATAGTCATAAGCCTTACTGGAAGGAAAAGTTCATTAATGGTCTACCTCGTTTATTTGCTCATAAAGTCAAAAATGAACTTACTGATATCTCGGGATTTCTTAATTATAAAAATTACACTTATAGTGATATTTTTAGTATAATAAGAAACTTGGTATTAGTATATGTAATGATCAAAGAATGCTTCGCAAATAACTAAGAAATACTAAGAAAGCCAAATGTGATTATATATATATATATAAATATATGTGTGTGTGTGTAGAAATATAGACAGTGTTAATGTCATGTTTCGCGGCACGAGTAGTTCTGCGTAGCCCAAACCCCACGTTGCCTGCAACTAAGAGGAGAAGAGACTCAAGTGACCACCGACGTCACTCCGATGCCAAAATTAGTGACAATTCTATGAAAAAAGCTCTGGAATGCAAAGGATGGATGAGTTATCAGTGTATGTGGGAGAGAGAGCTCCACTAAAAGGGATAGTTCATATTTATACCTGATCTGGATCTCGTTATCGAGGGGGATCGTGGTGTGTCAGGTGTCAGACCAGCCACCATCCACTTTCCTACCGGCCACAGGGTTAGTCTGTGGTCTGGGCAGTTGAGGGAGATCATGCTTTGTACATGATCTGCCCTGCCGCCACCCTCCTACTAGTGTAGGGTGTCAGATTATGGGCAAGCTGTCCTCTGCCGTTGTGTGCTGGGTCTCTAACACGAGCATTGATTGTGGCGTGGTTTGGCTCTGTCAAATACATGACTGGGCACATGCTGCCATCCGCATGTAGTTGGACATCCCGCCTGGTGCTATGTGATAGGGCTCGGCAAGTTTCCGATCCCTGGACGCTTTACTTGGTTCCTTTGGGCTCATGTCAAAAGGCTTTCCGAGTCGGAGATGCTGATTTCTGTCCCCTGGCCCAAGGGCCAGGGCCCCCAGCTTGTCCTACCTGGGCTTAGGCCCTCCTTTATGCAGGTTCAGTGGCTTGTCCTTCCTGGGCCTGGGCCCACGCCATTCTGGGAAGGGCTCTCCCTCACAGTACCCTGCGAATTCCTATCACGTGCACATGTTGAGAATTCAAAATGCCTCTAATCCTGATTCGGGCATTCAGCTTTTGTAACTCTGCCGGTTCGGCTTCCCGAGGCCTATACCATGCTCGATAAATGCTCTTCCTCGTTTCCTGCGAGCGTCCCGTCTCCCGACTACTGAATGGACGTCCGGCTGCTCTTGTCTCCACACCCCAAGGCCTTATTGGTTCTTGCCTCCCACTCGCCTGAAGTGATGGCTGCCATTCGAACTGTTGCCTTGGCTACTGGTATCTGCATGGCTCTTACTGGCATCATCGTTGTCAGGGTCGTTTCGCCTTTTGTGCGTTGTCCAACCTTCCTCGGCTATAAAAACCCCTTCCCCCCTCTTCTTCCTCTCCTTCCTTGTAACAGCTCGTTAGAAATTCATTGGTGGAATTTCTATTAACTTTAGGAACCTCGTGAAAACCTCATAAATTTTTACGATTCGACCAATTGCGTAGATTTTAGTTTGTCAACATAGTCAGTGTTATCACTCACTATGGTGCTAGAAATATGAATTTAATTATTTGAGATAGTTAGAAGTGTCAGAATGTGTTATGGTCTGCACCATTAGACTCAGTTGATTATTTACGATTATATGGCCCAATAATTCATTTTCATAATTTTGGATGAAATACCTGTTCGAAACTGTGAAATTATTTTTTAAGGGCACTTCAGGGTTGAATTTAGGTAAACAATTTTTACTATAGGTTAATAAAAATATTATGATTTTCCAGTACTAAGTTTATTATGCATTTTTTTGGAGTGAATAGTAACCTCGATAAGCGTACCAAGTGCAGTATTTTCAAAATCACAGTGTGAAATGTCCAAATTAGGTTAGTGAAGTTTTATTTGGACACTTGGCAAGATCTTGGTCATACATAGTAAATAGTATTAGACACTTGGCACAAAGAGGAACCATGAGTTGGATTATGAAGGAATCAAATTGTGAGATCATGCCACCTAAGCGAAAGCCTATTCTTTTTTATCTGATTAACCAATTTTGTGCCAGACCAAAGAGGGTTTCAACCCTAGTGAAACCCTAAATGGTTGGAATCCAATTGAAACTCCAAAAACTTGGTTGAAACTGAAACCCTAAACGGTTTCCCAAACCCTAAAGTTGGCCTTCAAACCCTTTTTAATCCGATTTCTAGGATTGTATTTAATCACTTAATTAAATCACTTCCACATGCTACTTATTAATCAATCCTTGTTATGACATCATTATCCAACCTTTTAAACCTTGAAAATTTGTTTGGGCCAAGAAAAATTGGATTTGGGCTTGATAGCATCCCAAACCCTAACCAAATCCCATTTAAACCCCAAATTGAAGCCCACTTGGTTGAGGCCTACCAAGACCCACGAATTTGGCCACCTTGGCAAAGCTTCTTGAAGAAGTTTCCTCCCCCATATGGCAGGCCATCCACTGCCCTTGGCTGCCCCAAATAGTTCTTTGATGTGAAGGAAAAAGCCACCTCTTCACACCCCATCTAGAAGGCAGCAGCAACAGTCTACTCCCCCTCCACTATTCTTGCCTTTTTGTGATCTAAGCACCATCCCTAAAGGCTCATTCAAGCCCATACCTCACCCTCCAGAAGTCTAGATGCGTGCAAGGCACTCTTTCTTTCATTTCATCACTTCTTCAGGCCGTTCTTAGAGGGAAACTCAAAAGAGCTCTCTCGGGTAGATTTCTAGATCTTTTTGCATGGAGAGTTTTGAACCCCTGTAAGTATTTTCTCAAAATGACTCCTGCATAAAATTTGTTCTTATTTGAGTCTAGTTTCCGTGGATATCTTATTTGTCTCTTTCCATGCTAATTGGATCAGCCAAAAGTATTTTTAACCATAGAAAGGTCATTCTGGGCATGGAACTGGAGAGTATATTATGTTTTGTAATTTTTGACCAAGCTAATGAACATATCTAGTTCCGAAAATTTAATGGAGTGCTTTTAGCATATTTTTATGAATGTTCATTGAGGTTTTATTGCATGACTAAAGATTTTGTTGATAGATTTCCTTAGATCTAGAAACTTGAAAACTGGAAGTGGCAAAACAGTTTATGTTTTGAGAAAGTTTGAATATTTAATGGTTTAATCTTACTCCAAAGGCTTTGATATTTTTATGTGATGATCCTAAGCCTCTTATATACATGTTAGAATGTTATTTTGAAGATATTCAATATTATTTTAAAAGATATGATTTTTCTATGCAAGAGGATTTCGGTTAGGCCTAAGATTTGATGTTTTTGGGTTAGATCCATGTTTTATTGAGTTTTAGCTATGTGATTTTAAGTTTGATGGTTAGATCTTCTTTAGGACACATTTTTAAACCATGTAATGCTTTAGTTTGGAGATCACATGTCTTTAAGCCATGGATCAAGAGATTGATCAAAGTTAGTTGAGAGAAAAGTTTCCTGTTTTTAGTTAGGATAGGTTTGGATGTTGAGATAAGATGAGAATTTTTGAAAATTTTATGAATAGTATTAAGATGAAAGTTTAAAATATTATTTTTTAATATTATTATTGTTTTGGGATTTGAAAAAGTTGAATTAGAATTTGAAAAAGTTGAATTGTTTATTATATTTTATTTGGAAATTTGAAAAAGATGTAATGATGAGATGAGATGAGATAGAGATGAGATTTCTCATCTTTGCCCCCAAACATAACCTAAGTGTAAAACCAAAAACTCCAAGTGTTATTTTGTGATTCTTGGTGACTTTGGTTTGATAATTTAAATCATGGTTGATCTTAGGATGATGTTATGAATATTTTAGAAGTAAGATTTAATTTTTTGGAATTCTTGGAGATGTTTTGAATAAGATCAAAACTTGTGATTCAAGGGTTTGTTTTTAGTTAAAAAGTTTGGATCTTTTTACTAAAAAGTTTTGGGTTGATAATTAGTAAGTTCTTGTTGGATGTTTTAAGTATGTTTTTAAACTTAAGATAGGATGATCTTTGTTGTAAAATTTTGGTTTGATCATGAGTTTTGAAATTAGAAGAAGTGCAACAAAAATAAAGGAAAAAATCCTAAGGATGTTTCGGCCATAGTGTATTTTTCATAGTTGTGATTTGTTTTGAATTTTTTCTGAGTTGATATTTGAGTTTAAAAATTTACATGAGTGATGTAAATTTTAGAAATTTTTAGAGTTAGGATGTGAAATCCTTAAGTTATGAGTATAGTGGTCATTTTCCTACATGTAGAAGGTAAAATGGTAATTTTATTCTAAATTAGCTTGTTTCCATGCTTCTAATTGTTAGTGATTAAATTTTCAACTTTTAGAATTACTATTTCCAGTTCCTCGTGTTTTGCGTTTTATTCTCGTATAATGCGATGATCGAGATAAGTTAGCTCTTAACTTACTATCAGTTTACTGTATATGTGCGATGGGTAAGGGAACTATAATTATGTTTGTATGTTGTTATATATGCCATGCCATGCTATGTCATCACATGTTTATCTATTACACGAATTATTCTGTCATAAAATACTTATATGTTACATAATATATTCTATCACATGTTACTATTTGTTGCAAGTATGTCTCATAATGTATGCTATCTGTTATATGTATATCATGTCATGTAATATTCACTATCACATGTTATGCCATATTATGAAATGTTGTCTGTTACATGTTATGTCATATTACGAAATATTATCTGTTATATGTATGCCATGTTATGAAATGTTGTCTGTTATATTCATGTCTCAAAGTACGTCATGTCTGTCCTCTTACGTTCACATCATGTTATGCTACGTCAGGACTTCTGTCATTTCGTATTCACGTCATCCCGTTTCGAATATAGTTTGTGTATCTTGAAAATAATCTTGTTAAGTTATTCATGTTAATCACGAATCTAAGCGCTAGGCTGAGGTAATATCCTAGTGAAACTCTTTTGTTCACGCTGTAGTGTCTAAATAGGTGTAAAATTCCCTAGGTTGACGAAGTACAATCAACAGGTTGTCAATGAGGCCTAACTAATTGGTCACCGGAGCGCTCCAATCACTAACACCGATGGAACTATACTTTATTTTAGGTGTGTCCACAGTAAGTGTGGCACAAACAATTTATGGAATTACAACAACTGTGAAGCATGAAGTATGCGGCCACAACAACCATAGAGCATACACTACGTGAAACACAATAATTGTGACATGTGGAATACGTGAGGCCATAACAACTGTAGAGTACGTATTAACGTATTCACAACTGGTACAGATACCTGTGTTGTGATGCGATAATCGGCAGGGACACACGGCTCAAGAGAACCCGTGTAGCACCCGTATGGTCACTTTAATGATTAAGTCTATTGAATAAGATTCTAAGTTTATGTATTTCACGTTCAGTCATATTTTACACTATGTTATGTTCAAGTTCACGTTCATGTTATGTCATGTTCACGTTCACGTTATGTTTCAAGTTCTTGTTTATGTTATGTTATGCTCGATTTCATGTTATGTTCAAGTTTGTGTTCAAATTATGTATGTTAACGTTCAGGGTATGTTTCAAGTCCATGTTATGTTTTAAGTTCACGTACATGTCATGTCACATCAAGCTAAGTTTCAGTTTCAGTTCACGTTATGTCATTTATGCCATGCTATATGTCAAGTTATGTTATGCTTACTTACGACTTTGATTATGCATTCATGCTTTTACTGCCATGCATGCATCATTAACCTGTGTGAAAGTTTCTTGTTAACTTTCTAAGATTTGTAATCAAATCTCACCGTTGTAGTCCCAACTACCATTCCCCCCGAATGGTTGGCGATGTGTCAGGATCAGAGCAGGGAACATACACTAGCAGACTAGAAGAGGTTGACTAGACGCCGTAGACGCAACACGGAGCTTGCAGCCTCCATAGTTAGGTGTTTAGATAGTATTCCGGCATTGTTAGTCGAGTTACGCGAGTTACTCAACGAACTAGCTCAATAGTGTATTTTGGCAATGTAATTATGGAGCCAGGTATCCGATGTTTTGAGATTACAGTTTTTTGAGACTCGTACTGTAATCGTGGATATTTATTTTATTAAGTATGAATGGATTACACTTTAATTATTTGGGATATTATAAGTTTGTTGCATAGTAATGCTAAAAAAAAAAATTATCCGCTGTGAATATTGCATAATGCTATATGCATGTTAAAAACATTACATCTTATATGTCATGAACGGGGGTAGGTAATCTTGTGTTGCATGTCCTGATGCTTCAGATGTCCTTCCAATCCCAAGCAAAAATCTGGGGGCGTCACATTCCTCCCTTATAGTCCCCGTCAAGTTCTTCCTTTTCTCCAGTTTCTCCGACCATCGTGCTCCTCCGACCACTCCTCCTTCAACCTTAGTCTGTTGTTCTTTTGAGTTCCTTCGTTTCTCCTTCAACTATGTTCCTCGAGTTCCTCCATTCCTTCGCTTCCACCGCATTCCTTCAAGTCCGTTCTCGCCATCACTATGGCACCCAAAGCGGGTTCTGTTCCTCCATACTTTGGCGGGAGATATTGGGTTTCCTCCATTACCGGCGCTAACCTCAGGGCAATCCACTCTATATATGAGATTCCCCATTCCGTGGTTCTGGAGTTGCCTCGAAGCAAGCATGCGGTGAGCTTTGATGGCTCTGCGACGGAACGACTCTCTTCTAGTTGATGTTTGCCAATGACCTTAGCCTTCCGTTTTGTTGCCCAGTCCGAGAGGCCTTACATTACCTCGAACTGGCCCCGTCGCAGCTCCATCCCAAAGCGCGGTTTATCGTGCTATTTCGGACATAAAGGGATTTAGTGGCCAGATTCCTCCAAGGAGTGCCGCCAACATAAACTTCTTGTCTTGGTCATCTGTGGTCATGCGCTCTCGATTGAATCGTGAGAGGTATGACTTCAGATTTTCTCCATCCCGTTGTTTGACAGAAAGGAGGTAAGCTGCCGGGCGTCTCCTCTTACGATTGGCCAGAACTACATCATGAAGAGGGGGGGCGAGCTCCTCGAAGCTCTCTATTGTTCCTGATGATAATGACCCAAACCAGGTCTGGGCACTCCCTTCATAGTTAGTGCGAAGGCTCTACAGGCGACCTTTCCTGGTAAACCATGCAAGGTCAAGTGGGCCTTGAATGTTTCCAGGTACTCTAGTTGGTCTTTGGATCCATCGTACACTTCCATTTGGGGGACTTCGAACTTGGGGGGAAGCGGCACAGCCATGACTCCCGTGTTGAATGGGAGGTCAGAACTGACGAGTAACTGGTCCATGGTGGAGGGGGTGTCTATTTTCTTATCCATTTCTACACATTTGTCCCAAGCTCTCGGATTTTGAGTTGCATCTCACATCTTTCTCCTTCTGTCGTATTGTCTGTAGGGGCCCGCCGCGAATCCTCATGCTCCTTGCCGCTTGGATCTCCTCCCCCCGCCAGTTCTTCGTTCACGAGCCTAAGGGCCGCGTTCTCCTAGCGGAGCGTCCCCATCTCCTCCGTTAGCCTCCTTATTGTTTCCTCCATGCTCGTGAGTCTTGCCTCCATCGTTTTCGTCTCATAGTCTTCCCTCCTTCTAGTTTGGGATCGCGCCGCTGCCAGCATGCAAAGTACACGCTTTTATGGAAAAATAAATTCCACAAACGGCGCCACTGTTGATATCGTGTTTCGTGGCCCGAGCAGTTCTACGTAGCCCAAACCCCACGTCGCCTTCAACTAAGAGGAGAAGAGACTCCAGTGACCTTCAAGGTCACTCTTATGCCAAGGTTAGTGAGAATTCTATGAAGAAAGCTTTAGAATGCAAAGGATGGATGAGTGATCAGTGTATGTGGGAGAGAGAGCTCATGTAGAAGGGATAGCTCATATTTATACCTGATTTGGACCTCATTACCAAGGGGGATTGTGGCTTGTCAGGTGTCAGACCTGCCACCATCTGCTTTCCTGTCGGCCACAGTGTCAGTTCGTGGTCTGGGCAGTTGAGGGAGATCGTGCCCCGTACTAGGTCTTCCCTGCCGCCACCCTCCTGCCAGTGTAGGGTGTCATGCGGGTGAGCCGTCCTCTATACGTGGGATGTGTCGTTGCATGCTAGGTCCCTGACACAGGCATTGATTATGGTGTGCTTCGGCTCTGTCGAATACGTGACCGGGCACGTGCTGCCGTCCTTGTCAAGTTGCCAATCCCTGGATGCTTTACTTGGTTCCTTCGGGCTTGTGTCAAAATGCCTTTCGAGTCAGAGATGCTGATTTCTATCCCCTGTCCCAGGGGCCAAGGCCCCTCCCGGCTTGTCCTACCTGGGCTTAGACCCTCCTTTATACGGGTTTAGCAGCCTGTCCTTCCTGGGCCTAGGCCTGCGCCTTTCTGGGAAAGGCCCTCCCTCACAGACAGTATATACATTGAAATTGATAATTTGGTTTAGTCAACTTTAGATGATCTTTCTTTTCCTCGAATTCATAGTAAGTAGTAATATTAGATACTGTAATCATAGTGTGTAAATCTCCATTTTTTGGAAAGAAAAAACCCACTAGTTTTTTCATGAATGTAGGTATCATAAATGTAGGTATCAAACTTGTTCACTTTTTTTTTTTTAAATGGAGTGTACGTACGAGACTTGTACACTCTAAACTTATATGAATGATCATTCATCATTCATCAGTCACTATTCACTCTCACACCCCACATTACAACTTTTTTTTCTTCTTATAAGGTGTGGGCCAGAAATGTTTTTCAATATAGGGTGTGGGGTATGGAGTAGTAAATAGTAGCTTATGAGAATAATTTTTCAAATGATAATTTCCAAGATCAAGATATATACCTTTGATCCCAAGTTAGCTAGGCAGCTAATTCCACGAGATGATAATCAGGTTGATCAATCTCATGCAAAGATTTGGTTGGTAGTTTGTCAAAGCTAAGGTTTCTATTTGTAATTTACACCTTCTTTTTTAATCTATCATGAGCTTCTTCTTCGTATAGCAAAAATTGAGAAATTGGGCTAAATATAGTCATGGAGTGTGTAAACGATGTGCACTTATTTTAAAAAAAAGTAGGATTCATTATTAAAAAAAGAGCAATGTTACGTACAGTCCCCATTTGGGGACTGCGTTGCAAGCCTTGTTAATTTTGTTTTTAAATTTTTTTTTAAAATTACAATAATATCCTTATAAAAATTATACTTTTTTCTATTTAGTGAAGGGTTTGCACACGCAATTTCCATTTAGAGACTGTAAATATAATTTCTCTTAAAAAAATTAATTTTTTCATATGGATTTTATATTTACTCATTTTTTTAAAAAAAAATACATGACATTTATATACTCTATGACTGTAAATATTATTTCTATTTTCATTTTATTAGGTGCCAGCTTGGACATAGGTGTTTTAAGGGACTTTATTTGTTTAAGTACCAGCTAATTAATTAGGCAAAAGCCTAGCAGCTTGATTAATTAATATTATTACTTTGTGACTTTAAGTACTATAGCAGTCTAAATAGATTAAAATGGAATTATTAATTAGTTTGTTAGACTCCATTATTTCCATTATTTCCAATACAACTGTTTTTTTAATCCAGTTTCGATAGGAGTAATTGGATCCGTTGGATGAGGGACATTTGTTTCCTTATTGCACGGTATCATATATAAAACAAAACGTGTCCCACGTCTAAAAGATTTATTCTAACAATAAATATCGAAGCCGAACCTTAATTACCTGATTTAAATAACAATTTGGTAACATGTATATATATTATACGTAAATGTATAAGTTTAATCCTTATAATTACTTTGTTCAGCCAAGAGGTTAAACACATGAATATAAGCTAACAAAAATGCGTTTATATTTGTTTTTTTTATGCATTTTTTCAACTCGTTGCTAATTTAGGAACTATTTTTTGCAACGGAAAGTAGTCATTGCTAATCGAGGAACTATTTTGTTGCAATTGTAGCTGTAGAGGATGTGTCTCACTTCCAATATGAACCTTCAATCTCCAAGGATCAAAGTAGAGTCAGCCTGGTTCGCCTGAGAACACTCCGATGCTTAAGTCAGTTTAGAGTTTTGAAATGATTTAATAATCAAAAGAAAAAGAATCAACCTCCTCAACTATTGAGGGTTACCTGGTATATATAGAATCATGTTATGATGTTTATCTGATGTTGAGTTTACCGGGATTTGAAGCCGAACTTTTTGGGCGTTATCTTATGGTTAAACTGATCACGTATCTGCATGGGATTCCTATTTTTATGTAAGTAGTTATATGCGTATGTTTGATTCGGTCGGGCTCTTGATTGTCTAGCTTCTTTTGTTCAACCAAGAGCCCTTTATATTGGGCCTTTTTTTATTTGGGCTTGCTTATTGAGAATGGGCTGTTTATCATTATAGGCCCTCCAGCTACCCCCCTAATTCTCTTCGCCTTATGGCGTGGGGAATTAAATATCTGTTAATGTTGTGTCCTCATAAGCGGCTGCAATTCTTTCTGTGGGCCCTCAATTATGGGCCTGTGTGATGCCCTTTGGCGCGCAGGATGTTATTGACTGCTGGGATAGGCCCAGCCCATTATGCACAGTTGAGTCTTAGCTGACCTTTCCCATTTTGTCCCACGCACTGTTTCCCTCTTTTTTCCTTCTTTTTACAAAGATCTTCTGACGTGGTGAAAGGGGAGAAGGCTTTCATGTGACGGTTAACTTCCGCCCTTAGTGTCAGGTCATGATGCTCATGATTGTTGACGTTCCGCGTCCTCCTCTTTTAAATACCCCTTCTTCTTTCTTTATTCTCTCTATTTCTTCCCTCCGTTTGCCCTTTCTCCTGCATTTTCCTGTCTGCGTTCTACTTCTTGTTCTTGCCTATTTTCTTTGCTCTCTTGCTTTCTTCCTTTTTTTTTTAACTTCAATGGCTGACCAAGGCGGTTCCTCTAACCCACCTTTCTATGTCCCGACGGGTACAGTTTTTTAAGGCTACCATTGGCATTCCTCTCTTTGGGAGAAAAATCTTGAGGGGCTTCGGGGGGACCTTGGCGTTCCTGAAAATGCCAACATACTGATCCCCTCACGGGGGTGTTGTGACGGCGAGGGTTATGCTAGTAAAACTGCTTTGTGCCTGTCTATGTTTTCTCACAGTTTGAGGCTTCCTTTTTGCAGTCCTCTTTCGTGACATTTTGGACTTACTTGAGTTGGTCCCCACCCAACTCCATCCTCACTCTTTTATGACCTATCTTTGCGCTTGTATAGTTTATCACATGGTCCTGGAACTTCTTGGAGATGTTTATCCTGACCTAACTACTTGGGAGTTTTTGGCTTTCTATGGCATTCGGTCCACCAAGAGCAATATTGCCAGTTTTCGTAAGAGGGAAAGGTGGCCTGCTTAGTTCGTTTTGAGGGCTGCCATTCCAACGCCAAGGCTTGGAATACAAAATATTTATTTATCACTGGTACGGGCTGGGATTTTCCTGTTGGGGAGGCCCGTATTCTACATTTTCCTGTTAGGGCGATTTGGCGCCCTGTCCCTGAAGACACAACTGTGTGGGTGACCATGCCACCCTTATCGCATTGGAAGCAATCTCATATTGAGATTGTTCGTTCTTGGGAGAAGGCCTTTGAAGACGACGTGTGGTTCGATCTCTTGTTGACGCCAGAGAATATGGACCGTTTCTTGATGACTCCCGACCGTTCTTAGGTTGAAGGGCGCAAGTTCATGATTTCGGAGTTAATTCCTGCTTCCATCAAGAAATCCTCCAAGCAGACAAAACTCTCTGCTAGACAGGAGGAAGATAGCCGCCCTGAGCAAGAAAGGGTTAAGAAGGCCAAGAAAAGATATGAGAAGAAGGATGGCGAGGAGAGAAGAGAGGTAAGGAGCAAAAGGAGGAATGATGGTGTGAGCCAAAAAAGGGCTCGTCCTGAAGGCTCCCCTCGCTCATCACCTCTGTGAAAGAAAGCCATGGCGACTTCGGAGGGCGCCGTGGTTCAAACGCCCATGGTCACAGGAGCTATGGCGTCACTAGAGGGCGCCCAAATGCAATCGCCCATTCGGCAGTAGGGCGAAACTGTTGTGTGTTCGGGGGGTGCCCAGGCTCAGAGGCCCTCCTCACCAAGTGTTGCCTCCCGTCCACCACCCCGCGACTCTTTTTCTGCGAAGTCGCAGACTTTCAGTTTGCTAGATGCTGAGAGTTTGGCTAATATGGCCCTCTTTGATCTGGCCGATGCTTTTCAGGTTAATCCCCCCTCACCGGCACATCCACTATCAATCTCTCCTATTTCTGAGTTCCCTGTGGTGGAAAGTCAGTTGATGGGAGGCAAACTGGACGTTGAAGTAGCAGCTGTCCTAAACCTTGAGGGTATTATAGGCCCAAAGGTTGGCAAGGGCTTGGATATCCCAGGGTCAAAAGGGATTGATGCTGTTGAGCTTTCACCTCCTTGTCATGAGGCTGCTTTTACTGAGGCGGGGGGTGCTCAAGTGACTCCCGAGACCCCGCCCGCCACTATATCTAGGGGATGTACCCTTGCGCCAACTGAGAGTGGGGAGGAGCCTCCTTGTCATGAGGTTGCTTGTGCTGAGGCGGGGGTTGCTCAAGTGACTCCTAAGCCCCCGTCCGCCACTATATCTAGGGGATGTACCCTTGCGCCAACTGAGAGTGGGGAGGAGCCTCCTTGTCATGAGGTTGCTTGTGCTGAGGCGGGGGTTGCTCAAGTGACTCCTGAGACCCTGCCCGCCACTATATCTAGGGGATGTACCTTTGAACCAGATGGGAATGGCGAAGGGCCCTCCATCCCTTCTCATTTTTCTCCATCCCTTGGGGTTGGGATTGACTCCGTCCATGAAACGGATGGACGCAATTGTTCGCCAGAAGTTGCTCGCCCTATTGAAGATGCTTTACCTCGCCCCCAGCCTCCTATTCTAGTTATCTGCCTTAAGAGTCAGTCTGAGGAGGGGGCGGATTTAGGTCTTGCATTGGTCCCCTTGGTTGAATTTGATCTTGCAGTCAGTGGTGAGGCCTCTTCTTCTTCAGCCAACACCCAAACTGAAGCTATTACTCAGATGGCCAATCATTTAAAAGATTGGTTTTCGAAGGTACTGTTTAGAGTGTTTCTCTCTTTTCCTTTTTTTCCTTTTGAGTAGCTTTAACCTAGGCGTTCTCCTTTTCCTATGCAGGGGTTCAATGATTTGGCAACTCGGATTGTGGCAGACCGTGCTCGCCTAGAAGGAGAAGTCCTCGAATGGAGGAAGGTGTGTGAAGCTGCAGAGCTTACCGCCAAGGAATGGCAAGCGGACAGGGCTAAGTTGGACACCCTATCGGAGAGGGTGAAGGTGCTTGAAGTACAATTGGAGCAGTTAGAGGGTCATTCCCAGTTGCTCCGAGGTGGCCTGGAGATTCCAGAGGAAGAACTCTATCAACTTCGCGAATCTAAGCACCTTGCTCAGGTAGCAAAGGACCGAGATGCTCACTCCTTGCAGTTTCTCTGATCCGAGAGGGATTTGGCGAGGACCCAGCTCTCCGACGTTCGGCAAAAGTTTGAGGCTGATGTGCATGCCCTCAAGTCTGAACTTTTGGCCTTACCCAAGACCAGGATCTAGCTCGCCAAGAGCTAAATTGCTCGCAAGGGCAAGTTCAGGAGCTATCTCAACAGTTGGCGGCTGCAACAGAGAAGGCTCGCCTTGCTGCCCTGGATCTTTCTGTGATACAGGGGGATCTACAAAAACTTGAAGAGCGCCACGACAAGTATAGAGAAAGCCACACAGGTGTGGATGAAGAGCTTAGGAAAGCTATGCTACAAATGGAGGCTTGGGACCAACGTATGTCCAGAAAGAAAGAAGAGCTTGCTGAGGCCCAGGCTGAGGTTCGACGCTTGCATGATCAGCTGGCTTGTGTGCCTGATACCAGAAACCGTGCTTTCGGTTTCGGCTATGGTGCTGGCATCCTAAGGCTAAGATCCCTTCTCTTGACTAATCCCTCCATGGACCTTGTGAATTTGGACTGGAAGTTATCTGTGCCTGAGGAGAACAGCCGTCGGCGAGCCGACAGTTTCTGGCGAAAAGAGATGCCTGACGCCTTTATAGGGACTCCCTCTTTACCGCCACCTAACGAAGCTTCATAACTCCTATGCCTCTTTCATGTATATGTACTTTTTTTGTTTTCATTCTTTCTTCGATATACACCATTTTTCTTGATATTGGATCAAGATTTATGATGTAATTCATTGATATTGAATTTTGCAATTTCATTAGAATCGCTTTTGTTTTTCCTTTTGACTGTTTGGGAATTTCTTTGTGGTGACCCTACCTTTTACCAGGTAGGGTCCTTCCCATCGAGGCTCCATCTTTCCTTCACCCTGAGTTGTTACCCCGCTTTTTCTTAAGACCAAGTCCTCCAATTTGAAAGTCCTGGGCCTTACCCTTTTGTTAAAATATTGCTGAGCTTTGGTCTTTTCTTGTAACATCCTCGCTTCCGCCATCTCCCTTTCTTCATCTACCAAGTTGAGATATTCTTTCATTTTTTTTATCGTTCTGGGGGACTGAGAAGTAAGTTGTTCTCTAGGTAGGGAGTCCCATTTCTGCTGGAGCTACTGCTTCGCAATTATACACCAGTGTGAACGGGGATTCCTCTGTAGGAGTCTTTGCCTATGGTCTGTACGCCCAAAGCACGCCGGGCAACTCTTCTGCCCACTCTCCCTTTTTCTCTACGACTTTCTTCTTTAAAATCGAGGGCAACACCTTGTTCGTAGCTTCCGCCTGTCCGTTTGCTTGGGGGTGACGTGGCTAGGAGTACTTCACTTTGATCTTCAACTCCGTACACCATTCTCTGAAATGGTCTGAGTCGAACTAGAGCCCGGTGTCAGTTACTATGCTTTGAGGGATCCCAAACCTGCAAATAACATTTCTCCATAAAAACTTTGTCACGGTCCTGCTTATTATGGACGCTAGTGGCTCTGCTTCGGCCCACTTTGTGAAATAATCTACAACAACAACTATGAACTTTACCCCGCCTCTTCCTAGCGGGAAAGGCCCAACAAGGTCTACGCCCCACTGGGCAAAGGGCGAAGGCGCGGTCATGGACGTTAATCCTTCTGGGGGGCGTGCGCTGGCATTCTGTGTACTTTTTACTGAATGCTTGAGTATCCCTTAATGCGTTGGGCTAGTAGTATCCCACCCTCATCGCCTTCCTCGACAAAGTCTTTCCACCTGAATGGTTTTCACATATTGCTTCGTGTATTTCTGCCAGGACATATTGAGCTTCTTGGTTGGAAATGCATCGCAATAATGGGGCAGAGAAACCCTTTTTATAAAGGACCCTGTCAATGAGCAGGAACCTCGCTGCCTTCCATCTTACTCTTCTAGCCTCTTCCTTCATATTTGGTAGCTTTCCCTCATCCAGATAGTTAACCACCTCGCTCGCCCATTCAGGGGTGCTAGTACTTAATACGCCTACCTCCACCTCGATGACTCTGTGTTTTATTCGCCATGAAGGGGGTGCTTCTTCTATCCCTGAAGCCACCCTGGCCAATCTGTCTGCCACTTCATTTTCCGCCCTAGGGATCTGAGTTATACTGAAATACGAGAGGAGGTGTTGTGCTTCCCACACACGCTTGAGATACTTCTTCAATCTTTCCCCTTTTGTTGTATATAAACCTAACACTTGATTCACAACCACCTGAAAGTCTGACTTGACTTCCACCTCGGTTGCCCATATCTCGGCGACTAGGAAAAGCCCTGCTACGAGTGCTTCATATTTCGCTTCGTTGTTTGTTACTTTGAAAGTCAGCGTTGCCATATGGTGCAACTTTCTACCATCGGGATCTACCAAGTGTATCCCCAAACACCCACTCGCCTTTCAGGATGAACAGTCGACATAAAGTACCCACGGCTTTCCTGTTAGGACAACTGTGTCTTCCTGAGGGAACCCTGAGAATTCTGCTATAAAGTCGGCTAAAACTTGTCCTTTAACCGCCTTTCTAAGTTCGTATTTTAAGTCAAACTCGCTTAACTCTTTTGACCACCCAATCAACCTTCCCGAACTGTCTGGTTTCTTCAAAGGTTTTGCTAGAGAGGCCTCTGTAAGTACCTTTATAATGTGTGCTTGGAAATATGGGCGGAGTTTTCTAGCCGCCGTCACCAGGGTAAAGGCTAGCAATTTGATCTTCGAGTATCTTACCTCTCCTCCCCTAAGGGCCCTACTAGTGTAGTACACTGGGTGCTAAGTAGTCCCCTGCTCTTTTACCAAGACAGCGGACACAACGTTTGGGGAAATTGCCAAGTAGGTGTGAAGCACGTCGCCTTTCTGCGGTTGTTTAAAAAATGGCAGGCTGGCCAAGTGCTGTTTTAACTTCTCAAACGCCTCATTGTATTCTTTGTTCCAGGGGTGCATTCTTCCGCAGTACCTGGAAGAAGGGGAGGCACCTGTCTGTTGATCGAGCGATGAATCTACTGAGGGCGGCTACCCTGCCTGCCAACTGCTGGGTTTCGTTCAGGTTCTTGGGTAGTTTCATGTTGAGTATAGTAGCTATCTTTTCTGGAAATGCCTCGATTCCTCTTTCAGATACAATGTAACCCAAAAATCTCCCTGACCCTACCCCGAAAGCACATTTCACAGGGTTCAATCTCATCTTGTAACGGCGTAGAATTTCAAACACCGTCCTTAGGTCGCCTAGGTGCTAGGTGGACTTTTTACTCTTTACTAAAAGGTCGTCTACATAAGTTTCCATGGACTTCCTAATCTGCTCCTTGAACATCCGATTCACCAGCCTTTGATATGTCGCCCCCGCATTCTTCAAACCAAATGGCATAACCTGGTAGCAATACAACCCCCAATCCGTTATGAATGAGGTTTTCTCCACATCCACCGGGTACATCCTTATTTGGTTATAACCTGAGTAGGCGTCCATGAAACTCAACATATGGTGTTCTGTTGTTGCATCTACGATTACGTCGATGCGTGGTAAGGAAAAACTGTCTTTGGGGCATGCTTTGTTTAGGTCAGTAAAATTCACGCACATTCTCCATTTTCCATTTCCTTTTTTCACCATGACTACATTGGACAACCATTCTGGGTAGTGAGACTTCTTGATGAATCCGGCGGCAAGCAACTTCTCCACTTCTTCTTTAATGGCGGCATACTTCTCTAGGCTGAATCATCTTCTTTTCTAGCGTACAGTTTTGTGCGCGGGGTCCACTCCCAAACGGTGTTCAATGACTTCGTTGTCTATGCCTGGTATTTCTTCGTGGGTTCAGGAGAAGACATCCCTGTATTCAACCAATAATCGCTTCAATGCCTCTCTGTCTGCTAGTAGCACATTGGTCCCTATGCGTGTTGTAAACCTAGGGCGGTCAGGATGTAATGCCACAAGTTCCAATGGCTCATTGACCTTAGCGTGCTACTGGCTCTGCTCGTCCTTAAGTTCCACATCCTCCAGTAGGGTTGCCACCAATGAGGGAGGGAAAGGGGGGCCAGTTCCCTGCCCTGTTCCGCTATTGTATATACCTCATCACGACCTTTCCTGAGCTCCTGCACATAACATTCTCTTGCCAACGCCTGCTCGCCTTGTGACTCCAGTTGGGAACTTCATTTTGAGATGGTATGTAGAAGTCACCGCCCTAAGATGGTTAAGCGTCGGTCTCCCAAGTATAACGTTGTAAGAAGAGGGCGCTTTCACCACCAAGAAGTCTGTCATGGTAGTTGCTGTTCGCGACCCTGATTCGGCGGTCACCGAGAGGGTGATTGTTCCTACGGGTAGGATGGTGTCTCCAGAAAAACTTTCAACGGTGTCTAGGAAGGTCTTAGGCTACTGACATCGATTTCCATTTTTGTAAATGCTTCCCAGAATAGTATATCGGTCGAGCTCCCATTGTCAATTAGTACCCGCCTGGTGGTGTAGTTGGCTATCTCGAGGGTGATTACCAATGCATCATCGTGCGGGTATAATATCCCTTCTCGATCTACCTCCCCGAAAGAAATCACCATTCTGTCAGCACCTAGCATTGGTTGCTTGGTAGCTCTGTCCGTCACATAGATTTCTTTGTATCTGGCCTTACGTGCGTATGCCTTTCGGCTGGATGTGGACAAGCTGCCTCCTGCAATGGTTTGAATTTCGCCTATGGGCAGCCTGTTCCTTTCGCCCCTGAGGGCCCCCTGTTCCCATCATTTTGGTGGTTAGGTGCTCTGTGCATTCGCTCAGGACTCCTACTCCTTCCGGTTTTCCACCTGGCTTCTTGGCGCCTCCTTGGCTTTGAACATTCTGCTATCATTCATTCCAATTCGCCCGTTCCGGCCATTTCTGCCACTCCCTTCTTCATGGTCGTGTAGTCTTCGGTCCAGTGGGACCCAGTTTGATGGTATTTGCAATAACGTCCACTCGTATTAGGACGTTCTTCTCTTTCCTTTTCGTCTTCCCGCACATTTAAGTTATTATGTATGACCCTGGGGTTGTAATCCGCCCTTTTCTCCTGCCGTTTCTCTTGCCAACTTGCACCAATTTTTCTATCGATCTGTCCGCCCCTCTTTTCAGGCTTGTTGTTCGCCTTTCTTGGGTTGACCAAAGCTTGTAGTTTATCCTCTACATGGACAAAGTCATCCACTTTGTCCATGAAGTCCCTGAGAGTTGATGCAGTCTTTCTAGCAAGTTCCGCCATAAAAGGACTCTGGGGCCATATCCCGCCTAGGAGGGCGGCCAGGGTGATCTTCTCATCTTGGTCTTCCATCGTCAAACGTTCTTTGTTGAAACAGATGAGGTAAGTATTCAGGTCTTCATCTTCTCCTTACTTAACTGTTAACAGATAGGCGGCTGGGCTCACACGCCTTCTACTGGGCATGAATTGTGTCAAGAACTGCTCAGCCAGTTCTTCGAAACTGTCGATTGATCTTGATTGGAGAGTTCCGAACCATCCTCTCGCCGTCCCTTTTAAAGTTAACGGAAAAGCCTAACATGCTATCTCGCCGGGAAAGCTGTGGAGTGTTATATGGGCTTTAAAGTTTTCCAGATGATCCACCGGGTATTTGGATCCATCGTACAGGTCTATCTGGGGCACTTTGAACTTCGGTGGGACGGGTACGGCCATAATTCGTTCGCTATATGGCAGATCTATCTTGCCAAGCAGGCATTCAACCAAGGAAGATCCTCCTATCTTCTTTGCCATCTCTTCATATTTCTCCACCAGTCCCTTTAATTCATCGTGCATCTTGTCCTTCTCCATTCGGCCTAGGTTTGACTCCCTCTCCTTGTTCACTATGAGCAGGTACGGCGGTGTCGCTAGATTCAGCATTCCTCCACCATAGGTCATCATTCTCCTTTTGCAAGGCCTCCATTGCCTCCAAGGCTTGCTTCAACTTTTCCTCGGCTGCTGCCAGTCGTGCTTCAGTAGATGGATCCATTACTCGACTTGCTACTGAACGGGTTACAGTTGGCATGTGAGAACCACGTAAAGAAATTACTAGTAGATCCCACATAAGGCGCCAATGTAGAGGACGTGTGTCACTTCCAATCTGAATCGTCAACCTGCAAGGATCAAAGTAGAGTCGGCCTAGTTCGCCTGGGAACGCTCCGATGCTTAAGTCAGCTTAGAGTTTTGAAATGATTTAATAATCAAAAGAAAAAGCATCAACCTCCTTAGCTATTGAAGGTTACTTGGTATATATAGAGTCATGTTATGATATTTATTTGATGTTGAGTTTACTAGAATGTGAAGTTGAACTTTTTGAGCATAATCTTATGGTTGAACTGATCAAGTATCTACATGGGATCCCTATCTTTACGTAAGTAGTTATATGCGTACGTTTGACTCGGTCGAGCTCTCGATTCTCTAGCTTCTTTTGTTCAACCAAGGGCCCTTTATATTGGGCCTTTTTATATTTGGGCTTGCTTATTGAGAATGGGTTGTTTATCATTATAGGCCCTCTAGTAGCTATTTGCAAAGATAAGTTTCATTGTTGCAAAAAGAGTATTATTAGCAAGGAAAATAATTTTTGTTGCAAATAGTCATTGCAAAAACATATTTCTATTGTAGTGTGATAACTTGTATGCTCTACTAATGATGAACTCCAAAGCATAATGCATTAAGCTGTCCCCTAAAAAAATTCTTCAAAAACAAAAAACAAATCCATGGTCGAATGGAGTAGTATTAATAATTCTAGTTCATATATTTCTGAGTTCTTAATTAATCACGACAGTACTCCACAGCATATATGCTCGAACAAGCAACATCTTAAAGAATCACTTCTGGCTTGTAATCTAAAACATTGACTTCAAAGCTGCTAGCTTGACCTGAGAAGGAGAAGACTTCATAAGTAATCTTTGTTTATTGGGTTTTTACTAATTGTGATCAGATTGTTTATTCTTCTTCTTCTTTTTGATTGCTTTTAGAGAATCATGTAATTATAAATTAAAATAAATTGAGGATTGTGATAGTCCTTACAAATGCTTATATTGCAATTTGATTCGTATGAGTGCTTTGAATGTCAAAGTAAAGAATTGAATGGGAAAACTATTATGATTATCGTTGTAAATTTGCTAAATGTCTTTATTAATTTTACAATGAACGGAAGAACTATATATTATGATTGTTGAAGGCCGTGTGTTTCACCTCCTATCGATTTGTGCTATCAACTTGTGACAAGAAAAGATGTGGACTCGGTGTGCTTGATGCACCTTTGACACCTAAGTTAGAAATATAGGTCACGTAATGCATTATAACGAAAGATCTAGAAAAAATTACCTTGGATTGCCAGTGCTAGCCCTTTATATAGACGTGAATTCTTGTTTCTAAGGATAGTTTGATATTTTTCCTTGATCTCGGGGATTCGATTATCGAGTTACAAAGACTCAATTGAAGAAGGAGTTACCATTCTTAGGCGAACATCTCGTTATTTCCTTAAGGGGGAACATCTCTAGTTGTCAACAACGGTTACCGTGTTAATCCTGTTAAGTGGTGCGATTATCTGGCAGCAAGTGTACAGTACGCCCATGGCTAGCTATGACTCATAATTTAATTAAACATGTGATTGAGATTTACACCTCGTTTGGATAACTATATGAACCTATCTCATCTCATTTCATCTCATCCCATCTAATCCCATTTCATTTCATTCCCAAAGATAACTCAAACACAACACTTTTTATTTTCAAATCTTTAACTTTTTAATTTAATCTTTACCTAATCATTATATGAATTTTCATAAACTTTCAAACAAAACACAAAAGAACAATTAAATTTTTTAAATCCCAAAATAAAAATTATATTAAAAAATTCTATTCTAAAAATATTATAATTTTATAATATTTTTATTCAATTTTTTCTATCTCATTTCCCAAAACCTAATAAAACATCTTAACTCAAATAATTTTATTATTATTCATAAATCATTTCACTACTATTTACAATTTTCTCATTTTCAACATCCAAACAAGACCTTAGTTTGTTATTGCTGGAGGTTTCTTGTGATTTACACTTCTTACAATTTTGAAATCTTTTTGGATTGTTCAAACAAGATCATATATAAACCAAGTCAGATGTAAATATCCTATAATTAATGAATGTGTGCATCGCCAAAGTTCATGTTCCAAACGTATTTGCAATAACTTATATTGCAATCTAATCTGATTATAAATAATTGAATTACTCACTTTTTTTCACTCATTTTTAAGAGTTAAATTCGCACCCAATTATTATAAAGAGTATGTACATATTCGATCCCTTTATTTTTGGATGGGATCTCTTCAACTATATTTGGAACTAAAGAGGATTAATTACTTGGTTTAATAGGTTGAGAAACATCACTAAAAACTAACTCCCTCACGTCAGCTGCAGGATAACTCCCACCGAGTCTACCCACGATGCCTTGTTCAAATCCTCATCTTGTTATAATTTATATCAATTTGTAATTTGTGAATTTGAGAAGTATGGTAGGCTATTCGAGGTGCCTGGCCTCCACAATTGTAAATACAATAACTCTGAAAATTGGATACCTCATGCATTGATAACTACCATATAAATAGAGCTTTACATGGACTTAGTCAAAAAATAAACTGACCCACGACACTTAACTGACCCACTAGACACAGGGACTCAAAATAGGATTTGAATAATAAACACTGAATAAAACGTGGTCCATGACAATTGCAAGTTGGAACCATCGTATAACATGGCCCCGTGAGATACTTGCTGGACTTAACTAACCAAGCAATTATAATAAGACCCAAAGCAAATAAGATAAGGCCAGTAGGCTTGGCCCAGGCTCAGCCCAAGGCACTTCAGAGAATAACCCTAAGATTAGGGTTCCTTCATACAGCAGCTCATAACACACGCCCCCTCTTCAGAAGACCTTGCCCTCGAGGTAAGGGAATCGCCTCTGCAATTCTTCGCGGTCCACCCATGTAGCATCGTTTTCATCCAAGCCTTTCCATTGAACTAGCATTTCCACACCAGCCTTTTGTCCTTTCTTGATGATTCGCCTGCTGAGTACGATCTCTGGCTCAGGTTCGAGATGCCCTTCGGAGGTAAGTCTCGGTAACTTTGTGGATGGCTGAACTTGTTCTCCCAAAGTCTTTTTGAGACATGAGACATGAAATACCTGAAAGATTTGTGAATCGGGTGGTAGATCTAACTAGTATGCCACTTTGCCGATTTTCTAAGTTATGCTGTAAGGGCCATAATATCTTGGAGAGAGCTTGAGGTTCCTCCTTACAGTTATTGACATATGACGATAGCGGCGAAGGCGAAGGTAAACTTTATCGCTGACCTGAAACTCACGATCTGTCCTGTGCCTATCAGCATAAAATTTCATCTTTTCTTTAGCTTCCTTTAAATTTTCACAGACTAACCTATTTATGAGCTCTTTTGTAACACCCCGTATTTTAGTGTATTTTAATGAAAGATTATTTTAATTAATTTAATGATTGATTCCATAGTTTTAGAATTTTGGGAGTTTTAGAATATTATTTTATAATATTTTAAGTTGTGAAAATTATTTTATTGGGCTTTCTTCTTATTAATTATTATTTCGGATTTAAATTGATCTTTGATTTAAATTGGTTTGTTTATGTGTTTTAAAATTATTATTGTTTTATTTAAAACATTTCACTGCGTTTGATTAATTTTAATTAGTGTTATGCAATTTAATTGCATTTTATTTTAAAGTATGTTATTGTTGGAGTTTAATTTTATTTTAATAAGTTTTAAGTTTAACTTGATTTATTTAATTTGCCGTTTTAAAAATAGTGTTTTTGAAGATCAGTTGTGACTCGAAAGTGGTGAGGATTGGACCTCATTTATTTTCCCCCATCTTCTCTTTTCCTCTTTCCTTTTTCTCTTCCTTTTCTTTTCTTTTTCTTCTTTTTCTTTCTCTCCTTCCCGTTCGGCCCATTCCTGCGCGACACCTTCTCTCTCTCCTCTCCCACGCACAACCGGCCTTCAGCCACCTGCACCGCCTCTGGCCGGCTGTGGCCCTCACCGCCGGCACCACCGGCTTCCCCACCTGCCGGCGAGCTACCCCTCCAAATCCCAGCCCACGCCACGCCGTCGTTAGCCTCCGAGAGCCGTGAGCTTCCTCCTCCCTTTCCGCCGCCGTCCGGCCATCATTGGCCACCAAATTTCTACCACTTCTTCACCGGCCCAATACCAAGCTTTTCCACCCAAACCCAGCCCCGATCTGTCGCCGGAGCCGCCCGTGCGAGCTCCACTTCCGATTTGATATTCTCGGCCTTAAACCACCGTTTCTGCCGCCACCCACGGCCAACCTTCGCTACCATTAGCTTCACCGACTTTATTAGGCCCTACCCTATCAATTTCAAGTCTTCTTTTGACTCCGTTGAAATTTGGGTTTACAGTGTATTCGGCCACAGTGTTTTTACACAGTGGAGTTGCTGATTTGATGCTTCCAGTTCCTCCGTGATCCTCCTAAAATTATTATCAAGCGCTGTAAGTATTTCTCCAAAATAATTTTAAGACTTTAATATATTTTTGCACTAACTTGTTTTATAAACTGTGAATTGGTTATCTGGTTGTGCTGATAACTGTTTGGTTGTCGCTTTCATGGCATTGTGCAAGCATTCATGGGTGTGTGTGTGTTTTGAGGAAACTGTGTTTAAGGTTTTACAGGTGCGTGTGTATCACCCCCAAGCCGAGATGGGATATTATCTCGGTGGAGCTCCTCTGGACACTCGGGAGCGGAATATACTGAGTGTCGTCCCCTGGGGCTTTTGCCCGGGACTTGGACGGGATGGTAGCGCTCTCGATCCGACTCCGTGACTCCTCGGGCTGGCGGGGGTCAGAGGATGCCTGGCTATGTACGCGGTGGGCGCGGAACTGGGCATCACTCATGTATCACTTGCACGG
>QEOT01124241.1:7783-48309 GCA_003123785.1 Pterocarya stenoptera | reverse complement strand
TCCTATGAAAGGCGTTAAGCGCTTTGGCAAGAAAGGAAAGCTTAGCCCAAGGTATGTTGGACCTTTTCAGATTTTGGATAAGGTTGGGGCTGTTGCTTACAGGATTGCTTCGCCAGAGTATTTTGGAGAGATTCATAATGTGTTCCATGTGTCCTCGTTGAAGAAAAGTTTTGGTCAGCTAGAGCTGCGTTTTATCGATCCAGAACGCATTCAACTGCAGCCTGACCTTACTTATGAGGTTGCCCCGACGCAGATTGTGGATTTGGAAGGAGCAAAGGTTGAGGTCTAAGTCGATACCTTTAGTGAAGGTAGCTTGGGGTGATCTGTTGGCCCAAGATTTCTCTTGGGAAAGAGAAGCAGACTTGAGGGAGAGCAATAACCGTATTTGTTTGGATGAATGGCGGTATGATTCTTAAGCCTATCTTTTTGTCGCATTTCATGCCTGTCTTTAGCATTGATGATTGACCCTATAATTTCGAGGACGAAATTTATTTTAAGGGGGGGAGATTGTAACACCCCGTATTTTAGTGTATTTTAATGAAGGATTATTTTAATTAATTTAATGATTGATTCCCTAGTTTTAGTATTTTGGGAGTTTTAAAATTATTATTGTTTTATTTAAAGCATTTCACTGTGTTTGATTAATTTTAATTAGTGTTATGCAATTTAATTGCCTTTTATTTTAAAGTATGTTATTGTTGGAGTTTAATTTTATTTTAATTAGTTTTAAGTTTAAGTTGACTTATTTAATTTTTCGTTTTAAAAATAGTGTTTTTGAGGATCAGTTGTGACTCGAAAGTGGTGAGGATTGGACCTCATTTATTTTCCCCCATCTTCTCTTTTCTTCTTTCTTTTTTCTCTTCCTTTTCTTTTCTTTTTCTTCTTTTTCTTTCTCTCCTTCCTGTTCGGCCATTTCCTGCGCGACACCTTCTCTCTCTCCTCTCCCACGCACAACCGGCCTTCAGCCACCTGCACCGCCTGGGGCTGTGGCCCTCACCGCCGGCACCACCGGCTTCCCCACCTGCCGGCGAGCTACTCCTCCAAATCCCAGCCCACGCCACGCCGTCGTTAGCCTCCGAGAGCCGTGCGAAGCCGTGAGCTTCCTCCTCCCTTTCCGCCTCCGTCCGGCTATCATTGGCCACCAAATTTCTACCACTTCTTCACCGGCCCAATACCAAGCTTTTCCACCCAGACCCAGTCCCGATCTATCGCCGGAGCCGCCCGTGCGAGCTCCACTTCCGATTTGATATTCTCGGCCTTAAACCACCGTTTCTGCCGCCACCCACGGCCAACTTTCGCTACCATTAGCTTCACCGACTTCATTAGGCCCTACTCTATCAATTTCAAGTCTTCGTTTGACTCCGTTGAAATTTGGGTTTACAGTGTATTCGGCCACAGTGTTTTTACACTGTGGAGTTGCTGATTTGGTGCTTCCAGTTCCTCCGTGATCCTCCTAAAATTATTATCAAGCGCTGTAAGTATTTCTCCAAAATAATTTTAAGACTTTAATATATTTTTGCACTAACTTGTTTTATAAACTGTGAATTGGTTATCTGGTTGTGCTGATAACTGTTTGGTTGTCGCTTTCATGGCATTGTGCAAGCATTCGTGGGTGTGTGTGTGTTTTGAGGAAACCGTGTTTAAGATTTTACGGGTGCGTGTGTATCACCCCCAAGCCGAGATGGGATATTATCTCGGTAGAGCTCCTCTGGACACTCGGGAGCGAAATATACTGAGTGTCGTCCCCTGGGGCTTTTGCTCGGGACTTGGACGGGATGGTAGCGCTCTTGATCTGACTTCGTGACTCCTCGGGTTGGCGGGGGTCAGAGGATGCCTGGCTATGTACGCGGTGGGCGCGGAACTGGGCATCACTCATGTATCACTTGCATGGTCGTTACCCGTGGGGTGAAGAAGGGAAGCCAGAGTATGTGGATGGTCCCTAGGGGAGGCCATGGTGCATACGGTTAAAATTAGAATTAATGTAATTATTCCTGGATTGTTAATTTGTGCCAAATGGTGATTTTTGGCTTGTGTGGAAAAATTATGATTTTTGAGAAATGGTGTTTTCTCGGGTTTTACGCTTGGGTCATCATGTGCATGCATAGCGTTGGTTGTTTAAATATATTTATGGTCTTTGAGCTTTTTGAGTTTTACTTACCTGCGGTTCCATTTTGTGGGACTGTAGTTTTTTTTGTTGCAGCTTTTGAGGAGGCTGAGCCCGAGGATGCGGCTCTGCCTGATGAGTTGGGACATTGGCTATATTTGTGTATTTGAAGATTTTTTGCTGCTTTTGCTTATTGTATTTTATTTGATTTGATGTTGTTTTGTAAACAAAATTGTATTATATTGACATATGGATTTTCAGTACTCTGATATTGTATTAAACTTTGGTACTTAGTTATTTGACTTAACCGTTCCACTGCGTATTTTATTGTACACGTGTTGCATTGCACACACTCAGCACATGTCGATGGGGTGCGTGACCGTGTTTTCATCATCCCGGGTGTCTCGATTTCCATGTGTGTCCGTACATGGAAGTTGGGGGCCCCACATCTTTGCTTCTTAGTTCTTCCTCAACAGCTTGAACCTTAGTTACTCCTGGTTCGTAAGGCATCATCCTCGGAGTTGGTTGTTCGTAGGCCACTTCATATGGCGAAATCTTTGTGGAAGTTTTTTCTGAAGTATTGTAGATGTACTCCGCCAGGGGCAACCATCGTGCCCAGTCACGAGGTCTATCTCCTGAGAAGCTCCTGAGGTAGCCTTCTAACTCTTTGTTGACTATCTCTATTTGGCCGTCTGTTTAGGGGTGGTAAGCTGAGTTAAGCATTTACTCAATGCCACTCATCTTGAAAACTCTCCAAAACTGGCTGGTGAACACTGGATTCCTGTCACTCACAATTGTTAGAGGAAAACCATGTAATTTAAAAATAGTGTCAATGAATACCCTTGCCTTCGTGGCTGCTGTGTATGGGTGTGATAGGGACATGAAATGAGCATACTTACTCAATCTGTCTACTACCACCAGCATTACAGTTCACCCTCCTAAAGGTGGCAATCCCTTAATGAAATCCATACTGATGTCAACCCAATTCCGCGTAGTGATGGGTAGAGACTGGAGCAGGCCTGCTAGATGAATATTGTCCACTTTATTTCTCTAGAAAACATCACATTCTCGAATGAAGTCCCTGACACCCATTCTTAAACTAGGTCAGAAAAACTCTTTTTTAACTTTTGCATATGTCTTATACACCCCCATGTGACCTGCTAATGGGCTACTGTGGAATTGCTGCAGGATCTCACGCTAGAAGGCCACCAGGTTCCCAAGGTGCACCCTGCCTTTATAAAAGAGCAAGCGATCTCAGACTTGGTACAAGGATTGCTTTCCCAGGGTTCCCTGATGGTAGTTGATAATTAGCTCCTGCAACTGGGAATCCTGCAGGTAAGATCTCTTTAACTCCTCTATCCAATTTGTTTGAAGAAGGCTTATTGCTTGAATGTGTGCTAGTTTGGATTGTATCTAGTTGGGAATGGAATTTGTATGTTCGGTTGGGCTCTGTGTATCTCGAGGGTTTTCTAGAGTGGTCAATTGGTTTAGTGTTTCGGGTTTTTTTATGAGGGGTAACCGGGATAGTGCATTAGCCACTTGGTTGGTCTTCCCACTCTAGTACTCCACTGAGAAATCATATCCCAACAGCTTGGAAACTCATTTTTGATGTGCAAGAGTCCCCACCCTTTGCTCTAGTAGGTATTTCAAAGCTTGTTGGTCAGTACGAACTTTGAAATGCTCTCCCAATAAATAATGCCTCTATTTTCTGATTGCCATTACTAGTGCCAAAAGTTCTTTCTCATAAGTTGATAATGAGAGGCTCCTTCCCTTTATTCCTTGGCTAAGGTAGGCTACAGGTTTCCCTTCTTGCATTAATACAGCACCTAGACCTTCTCCTGATGCATCACACTCCACAATAAATCTTTTAGAAAAATCAGGTAAATTTAACACTAAATGGCTTACCATTGCTGCCGTAAGCCTCTCAAAGGCTTCTTGTGCCTTGTTGGACCACACAAAGGCATTCTTCCTTAAGAGAGCAGTTAAGGGGGCTGCAATGGCTCCATAATTTTGCACAAATTTCCTGTAAGACCCAAAAATCCCCTTAAGGCCTTCAAGTTCCTAGGCAGTGGCCACTGTTGCATAGTTGATATCTTATGGGGATTAGCTTTAACTTCTTCCCTGAAAATCAGGTGACCTAAATATTCCACTTCACAGCAACCAAACATACACTTAGACTCCCTTACAGTAACCTTGGCAAGGAAGGATATCCCCATTAGCCATTTTAATTGTCAGCTAGCTCTCCCCCACTGGTAGTTTCGATTTCCTTGCTACATAAGGATCCACAAAGCTGTGCGTACTTCTTGTGTCAATAAGAATATAAACTTTTTGATGACTAATATATCCCTCTATCCTCATCGTTTTAGGGGATAGTGAACCAGCCATGGCATGTATAGAAATGCCAAGTAGTACACCATCTCCTTATATCCTTCATCCATTTCCTTTGGCTCAATGACGGCCAAATTCCCCTCCTCAAGCTCGGTTTCTTCACTCTCACTCTCACTCTCTTCCATTCCTTCCAGCAAAACAACTTAGGTCTATTACATTTCTAACCAATGTGGAATTTTTCATTACAATAGTAACATAGACCCATCTCTCTCCTTTCTTGCATTTAGGCTGGAGTTATTCTTTTTATGGGCATTATGGGTTTTTGGTTTGGGTTGTATGGAATTTGTGAGGTTCTATTTTTTGGTCTAGGGGGTGGTGTTGGTAATCTGAGGATTGGTGGGGCTAGTGGAAGTTTTGGCAGGTAAGTATGAGTGGGTTGGCTTGGGTTTTGGGTTCTGTTTGGGGCTACCCTGCTCTCCTAGCTACCTCCTCCTCTTGTAACTTTGCTAACCCAAATGCAACTAAAATTGTATTTGGTTTAAGCATTGTTACCATAATTTTAAGACCATCCCTTAGGCCACTAATAAAGGTATTGATACAAAATTCCTCCATAAGTCCCGTAATTTTATTCAATAAGATCTCAAATTCAATTTGGTATTCTTCTACTATAGAGGTTTGTCTTAGCTTTGTAAAGGCTCCAATTGGATCCTCAAATGTTGAGGGCTCAAACTACACCCTAAGTGTTGCGGCAAACTCCTCCCATCTCCCCATAGTACCTGAATCCCTGAGCCAAGAGAACTAGGACAAAGCCTTGCCTTCCATGTGGAAGAAGGCAATCTGAAGCTTTTGGTCTTTGGGTGTGTTGAAATATTCAAAGAACTATTCAGTCTTAAGAATCCATTCCATAGGGTCTAACCCATTAAATTTAGGAAAATCTAATTTTAGGGACCTACCATGTATCCCCCCATTTCCCTCAAATAGTGGATTATTAAACTGACCTTTAGCATTGGATGGCCCTTCTCTTGAGTTCTGATTATTGACCTGTAGAGCTAATTGGTCATAGATGGCTGCCAAATTGTTAAGTTGCATTAACACAGCTTCTAGCATGCCTTTTTGTCTACTTTGTTCTTCCCGTTGATGCCCCGTTTCAGTTTTTAGCATTGAGACTACTTCAGAAAGTTGAGCTTGGCGTGCACCCTTAGCCATGGCGCAGGAACGCGGCTCTGGATACCACTATTATGATTTATATCAATTTGTAACTTGTGAATTTGAGAAGTATGGTAGGCAATTCGAGCTGCCTGGCCTCCATAATTGTAAACACAATAATTCTGAAAATCTGATACCTCATGCATTGATAGCTGCCATATAAATAGAACTTTACATGGATTTAGTCAAATAATAAACCAACCCACTAGACACACGGACTCAAAACAGGAACTGAATAACAAACATTGAATAAAACGTGGTCCATGACAATTACAAGTTGGAACTATCACATAATGTGGCCCGTGAGATACCTACTAGACTTAACTAACCAAGCAAATTAAAATAAGATGCAAAGCAAATAAGATAAGGCCCGTAGGCTTGGCCCAGACCCAGCCCAAAGCACTTCAGGCAATAACCCTAAGATTAGGGTTCCTTCATACAGCAACTCATAACACATCTCCATAACGACACACTCTCTCGCGTTGTACCCATCTCTCCACAGGTCATCCATGTTCGGTCACAATTGCCATACTCCACCAAGGTAAGTCCCTTCCTCCCTTTCCCTTTGTTTTCTCACTACTCAGATTTCTCTCCACTCTTCATTTCCCTTCTCTTGGTATTATTGTACCCCACCCTCACGAATTTCCTCACTCACAGAGCATCCCCACTTCTCCGCCCAGCCGTACACCTCCACCATCAAGGGCTATTGTCGATTGACCCTTGTTCACATTGTTAAGCATTTCCCCTTTTCCTTTTAACTTCTAGGTTTTCTCTCACTCTCTATTTTCCATTCATACTCATGCACACACGGATTCTCACACCCACTCACGCATACATTTCAATTTGCACTCACAATCTTTTCCACATCCCTCCCCGTCAAGTAGTGCCACACACCAATGTCATCACTGTTTTCGGATGCCCCATGCCTATAAGCCCACTTTTCATTCACGTTTTCCTCTTTAAGTTTCAGACCTCCCTCTCCCCCTCGCGAAGTTCATCTCTTCACCAATAGCTATAGGTTTATTTCAATTTTACCTCTCTGAAATTTATTTCTTTTCTTTTCCATTGAGTAGCCATGTGAAACCTCTGGTTCGAGTGTTTTATTTTATGTCGTTTGTCGTCAACGATTTTTTGGACTTTTAGTGGAACATCGGTAAGATTTCATCTCTACCGATAAACTCATTTTATATTTTTACTTGTTCTGTCAAATAATTTCCATCACGTTTTATTGTCAAATACAAAACCCAATAATAGCATTGTGAGCTGGTTCACAAGACTGTATGTACGATTTTAGACAGCATTGCTCAGTTAGCTTATTTATCGACCACTTCAAGACACTAGGTATGACACTTCACTGGTATTAGACTCGATTGCTCATTTACGTGTGCTAAATGAGTAAAGTGTGCTTGCTGAAAGTTTAATGAATGACAGTTATACAGATATTGTGAATTATAGGTTGGTTGTATCGGTGTTGTGTGCTGAATTGTTTGAGTTTAAGGAGATTGTCGGGAGTTGTTATATGTGTGATAAGAATGATGGAAGTTGCTGGAAATTTTTAATTGGGTTATGTTTGAATGGTAGGATCTATAAATGGTGTTGTGTTCTTGTATATGGTTGGCCGGGAGAAATGTCTGGCTGTTTGGGGCATTACGTGACTAGTTTGTAGTAATGTTGTGGGGTGGATCATTATGAAGCTATATGGGTTGATAAGTGGTTGTTGGGTGGAGATTATTTGGTTGTGCTGGAGTGTAAATATTGATGGTTTGAAGAGGTGGTTGTTCAGGTTTACTTTATGGTGGATTCTGGGTTAAAAAGGGGTTGGTTTAGAGTTTTATTAAATAAGTTAGTGGTATACTTGTTTGGGATATTAATTGTTTGGTAAATATTTATTGTTTTAGGTTGTGATACTATTAGAGGTTGGATTCAAGACGAGTCAGGTAAGCGGGATTCCTATACTAGACTTTACATAAAAGAAAATGGCTGAGGTTGATTTTGAAAATATGTATGCTTGCTTTGAAAGGAAAGGTTAAAGCTACATCTAAGCCTTTACTCCAAAAGGTTTAGTCAATGCTATAACTCCATTGGAATCGTGATAAAGAGTTAGAATTTCTCCCTCTCTAGCAATCTACGATATCATACGCCACCTACACTCATCACTGAGCATGGGACATTACAAATAGCCTCTTTCATCTTAATGAAATTTACCTTTAAAAAAAATTGAAATAACCCCTTAGTCCCTAAAACTCATGATAGCTTCTAAAAAATCTGATGACCCCATTCATTCGCAAGAAAATAAGAAAACCTCCTTGGTCCCCCAAAAAAGCAGTGATGCTCTGCCTAACCCCACAAATTTGGAGAGAAGTGGCGTTTGTGAATAAAGCATTGTATTTCGACAGTTGGATTCTCTATTCCGGTGAATGGCTCCCTAGTTGGTTTTTTCAATAGTTCACGTGGCTTGAGACAAGTGGATCCTTTGTCTCATTTTCTCTATTTTTCTTGTTACGGATGCTTTGAGCAGAATGATTCAAGGGGTGGTGGATGAGAGTTTCTTTCCGGGATTTTTGCTGGGAGATGAGTCTCAGGGCAACATAAAAGTCTCACATCTTCTTTTTGTAGACAACACTTTAATTTTTAGTGGGACTAATCGGGATAATCTTTGTTCTTTGAGAGCCCTCTTGTTAATTTTTGAAGCTATTTCTGGTCTTAGAATTAAATTATCTAAGTCTGAAATAGTTCCAAAGGGTTTGGTATTGAATATTTTGGATTTGGCTAATATTTTGGAGTGTAAGGTATCCTTGCTACCTATGAGATATCTTACTCTTCCTTTGGGTGCTCCTCACAAATCTTTGATGATTTGGGATGGTGTGATTGGGAAGATTAAGAGGAGGTTGGCTGGTTGGAAAAGATATATTTGTCTAAAGGGGAAGAATTGCTTTGATAAGGAGTACGTTGTCTATCGACATACCCATACGCATTTTTCGTAAAATCTTCAATTTTTAAACCAGGTATCCTTATTGTCCTTCGACATACCCATACGCATTTTTCGTAAAATCTTCAATTAAGCTGTGCATGTTTTTAATTTTGTCGCTGAAGTATCCTAACTCTTTTCAATGTTTCAGCCTCAAGCCATGTTCAAAGTTTTGAATACATCCCCACCCATTCCAGAAACATTATCCTCAAAGGGAAAGGCTTTCCTCCGTCATTGTTTTCGATGGAATCCCGCAAAGCAGCCAACGGCTCTTATTCTACTGGAGCATCTTTCATTGAAACTTTGAATGATCAAAATCTTTCAGTCTGTCTGCAGGCATTTTCTGCAATTGATCTTGTAGTAAGTATGAACTGTACCAGTCCTTGGTTATTAGTCATATTGGCATCGAAATGTAACGAGAGCACCTCAGCATGTAAAGTAAATAAACAAATGGAAAAGGAGAAAAAAATACATGAATAGCTTAATTAGATTTTTATATCCGTTTATACTCATCAGAAAAAGATTTTTGTATCCGTTCTTTATTTTTAGGATAAAAGGCATACTGTAAGAGACGGCGCTAAGCGTAAAAATCTGATATCAGTCTCCCCTGATAGATGGATCAAGAATGGGAATCTGCCTTGTAGTTGGTAAAAATACTCCCAGAACTACTCAGATTATGACTTTTGTATTAATAATTTGCTTGTGCTTGGCTACTCAATTTAGCTTCATGCAATGAAATTTGTCAATGTTGTTTTTTCTTACAGTGGAACCTGTCAGCATATTAGTTATAAAATTTCCAACTGCACCGAGGTGTTTCATCGTCCGCACTCCATGCTTCAAGTCCAGCCGGGTCTATCTACCATAGACTTCACTCAAAGTTCACATAGTTGCAGCCCTTCTTCAGATCTTTCCAAAAATGCGCCCCTTGGTGCTGTCAACCACCATCCATTTGCACATTTAAGGACTCTTGGAAGGGAAGTCTCACACCTCTTAAATATGTAGTTGACTTAGATTGATATGGAAACTATGGTTCTCTTAGCGTACAGCCTGGAAGATCATAGCAATCGTCTAGAAAAGCTGCAGGCCGAACCTCTAACCGGGATTTTCGCAATGCCATTTTGAGAGTTCTTTTGTCCCTTAGTCTCGAAGTGTTTCGAATTTATCATGTATGGATCTTTGCTGCCTCTTCCAGAGTTACAAGGGGACTAGGAAATCAAGTTGTCCGGACAGTTGAAGGTTTGTCAGCTTATATTCTTTACCAAAGCTTGGGGCTTGAACTAACAGACGAGCGTACTTCCTGATATTGGAAATCATGATCTCAAACGGATGGAAAACATAGGAAGGAAAAGTTAGGATAATGTTGTCACATTTTTGTATGATAAATGGATTCGGATGATTTTGTAAATGCCATTCAAGAAATTGACTCGAATAACAATAAGTATTATAGGATTTGTTTCATATCTATCACTCCCAGTACTCTTAAGACTCAAATTTTGACAGATTTTTTTGAATCTTGATACTTCTTGTGCACAATCATAATAACCCAAATAGAAATATGGATGAAATCAGGTCTTCCAAGCAATCCAAAGCAAATGGAGCATCATATTAATGACAATCAAACATGCTCGTTAAAAAAAACAAACAAACAAACAAACATTAATTTTCAAAATGGTTTGATCAACATTGGAAGTACTTGTTTTTCTTTCCTCTTTATTTATTTTATTACAATTAGTAATTGAAGAAGGTTTAGTTTTTATGTTTTTTTCTCCCTCTTTATTTGGGTACCCCATGCATTAGCTCAATCTTGAGATTGGAGATTTCATACACCCTAAAATAGCGTAGGAATTAATAAAAGAAATGCAACTCTAGAAGACTTTGATCGATTACAATAGACCCTTCTAGCTTTCAACATTCATGACTTTCGATCACTTATAATTTACATAGATCATTCATAACTCTGATATGCATAATGTATAAGCCTCATCATGTAATTCTCACCATGCGTAAAAAACCAAATTACAATGTCACATAAGACTGCAAAATGCATGTTCGATTATTATTATTATTATTATTTATCAATTTCTAAGGTTCTTGCAGCTCACTAGGTAGCGGTGCTGGTTGAGATGTTTGACTGTTTGCACTAGAATATTCAGAACATTCTCCAAAAGATCTGCCCGAGAATACGTGAATGGGTTGAACAGCTTGATGGGCTTGGAGAAAATTTCATGCTTGTTCATGAAGCTCTTCATGTACGCACCTTGACACTTTCAGTGTCTCTTTTGTCTTGAAAAGACAGGATGGATTTCTATCAAAACCTCTAAAAAATATGATTAATTCTTCTCCATATTGAGCCTTATGAATCAAAAGGTTATGAAGGTCGATCGATGTGCCTACTTTCCATGCAAGCTTGTAAAGGAACATTGTAACGCCCCGATCCCGGATGGGTCGGAGAGTTACCTCTTAACATTTAAAATCATATCTCACTGTACAAATATAAACTCCAATTTCCTCATTTACTCATAGACCTCATTGCTTTAAACCATCTACTCCAAAATAAATAACAAAGAATACAATGAAGTCTCAAAATAAATGCCAACTTCCCAAAGTACTAAATCAACAGGACAAAACGAAACTATTCAATAAAAATTCTCCAATAACAAGTACTCTCTTTGTATTTAATAGATTATGCTCACAAAGCTTTACCCATGCTTCCTATTCTTGAACCTCCGCTAAAGTATTCAAAATATTTGAAAAATATTGTGGAGTTAAGGGTTGAGTTATCAACAATTCAGTAAGAAGATGACATATGCTAGCGTGCAAACATGAGCACTTACAAAGTACAAAATGTATAACAAAATATTTTCCAGAGTGATCATGCAGAACAAAACATATTTTTAAACGTAACAGAGCGATGTTTTTAAGTCATATACAACCCAGAATACTTTGGTATAACATAACCTGAACATCATCATCACATCAAAACAGAGCATCTTACAGAGCTGAGACCATGTTTCACCCTCGTAGTAGGGTTGTGCTATCCCTAGTGACCAAACCGGGCAGAGACAGAGGTGAAATATTTCTCTTCTTCTTCTCGTAGCCCTAAGTGTGCAGACATGAAAGACCATAATAAAATCACTTTGTTTTCAAAGTGGGTGCACTTAGAGACAGAGAAGTTGGTACCAATCCAAAGAGAGTAAAGCAAAGCATAACAGAGCAGAGCAGAGATAGAGTCAGATAGAAAATTAGTACACTATGCCAAAGGTTTTCAGATGCCATATCAAAACAAAATAGAGTACCCAAACATATTCAGATCATTCTCACAAACTGAAAACAAAAGTTGAAGCATCTTTCTAAATCAATGCACAATTTTTTCGATTTTCAATATTACTCTTTTTCATATTTCAGACACAACATGAAAAAATATAGCTCATGTCTATACAATACATGACAAAAACATTTTTTCTCATTTTTATACAAATTTCAAAAGTAATGCAAATAAACGACCAAGGTTTTTTTTTTCCAAGTTCTCATTTCATAACAAAACATGCATAATTTTCAGAAAAATCAACCTCAGTCTAAATCATTGGTATAAAGCATAGGAACCCCGCTTACTTGGAATTTTTAGCTTTTCAGAATTTCTTCACAATAGTGCTGAACAAAAATCAATCACCTATAACAAATAGTCAAGTAACTTCCATAAATTTCTCATTGAACACGTATTTCAATATTTAACTTGAAATACTAAATTAACCTATTTTAATTCTTCAAAAACCTGAAATTCGACCCTAAAATATTATCATTTCTCACATACATCCATTGTCACTTAAAATCTCCTACTAAAATATAAACTCAAAATTCTTTTAAACATTGATATCAACTAATAGAATTTTGTACTATAAAGTGAGACAGAACGCATATAAAATACTAAAAATATTTATTGGAAACAACATAGGCCCATGAAAAAAAAAAACATGTCCTCCTGAATTCACTCGTTCAAAACCATTTGGATTAAAAGGGTAAAATTATAATTTGCAATAAATACTCAAAATATTTACTAAACCTACGTAAGTTTACTGGAACAACTTAAACACTTGAGCTAGAAAATAAGGCAGCGTTCTTGAGAGTAACAGAGGAATTACCGAGAGATGGAGAGCACAACGGGCGGCAAGCTGGGCGGTTGTCTCTGGTGGTGAGGGCGGTGGCAAGACACTGGTTAGAGAGAGAGAGAGTGATGAGAGAGAGAGGCCAACTAATGAGAGAGAGAGGTTACGGGATGAGCAAGCCAAGCGTGAGAGAGAGATGAAGCTCACAGTGAGCCTGAGGTGGTGTGCGGTGGACTGGGGGTGACAGAAAGTTTTTCGCCGGCGGTTTCTGTGTAACCTTGTCGTGGCTGGTGGCATTGAGAAGGAGTTGAGGAGTGGCTGTAACGGGGTGGCTCTGTTTCGAGTGTGGGAAAACAAGGGAATTGTTGATAAAAACATAACAAAAGGAAAAAAAAAAAAAGAGTATGTTTTGAGAGAAACTTCAATCTCCAACGTGAAGATTGATTATGAATGTTCTGCCTCTTCATTTCTCTTTAATCTGATATATATACTTACATTGAGACTCACAACATCTTTAAATCAGAAAGACAACTTCCAAGATTAGCTAATAATAATAAAGAAGAAACTTAGTAAACTTAAACATAATATGAATAGTTTTCTGGAAAATAACATCACATTAAACCAACTTCAATACTCGTCCTTGATGTATTTTTCAGATATTCCAAGCATTGATCTGAGCAACTGAAATTTGTCTCTAGGAAGAGCTTTTGTAAAAATGTCAGCTATTTGTTCTTTTGAGCGACAAAACTTTAATTCAATTTCTCCACTTGCTTCCACTTCATGCAAAAAATGGTATTTGATTGCTATATACTTGGTTCGACTATGCTGAACAGGATTCTTGGCAATGGCAATTGCTGATTTATTGTCACAAAAAATCTCAGTAGAACCTTCTTGTTTTTCCCCCATATCTTCTAGAATTCTTCTTAAATATATGGCTTGGTTTGTTGATCCAGCAGCAGCAACATACTCTGCCTCGGCTGTGGATTGAGCTACATTTCCTTGTTTCTTTGAACTCCATGAAAACATACCAGATCCAAGACCAAAACAATAACCATAAGTACTTCGCATATCATCTGTAGAACATGCCAGTCACTATCAGTAAAGCCAACCAGCTTTGTTCCTGAAGATTTTTTGTACCACATGCCCAAACCAATTGTTCCTTGCAAGTACCTTAGAATTCTCTTAGCAGTTCCAAAGTGAATCTGACTTGGACATTGCATAAACCTTGAAAGCAAACTGGTAGCAAATAGAATATCAGGTCTGGTATTGCACAAATAAAGCAGACTTCCCACTAAACTTCTATAGGTTGATACATCCACTTTCTTGACACCATCCTCCTTTCTTAACTTTTCATTAGGAATCAATGGTGTTGCAACTGACTTGCAACCTGTCATATTAAACCTTTTCAACAACTCTTCTGTGTATTTCATTTGGGAACAAAAGATTCCATCTTCTTCTTGGCTTACTTCCATCCCAAGAAAATAGTGCATCTTTCCCAAGTCAGTCATATCAAAACTGGCCATCATTTCCTTTTTGAAATTTTCAATCATGTCTGCACTATTTCCTGTAAAGACAAGATCATCAACATACAAGGATACAATGATCATTCAGCACTGTTTTGTGACTTCACATACAAAGTTGGTTCACTTTTACTCCTCCTGAATCCTTGATTAGTAAAGTAACTATCAATTCTTCCATACCGGGCACGTGGTGCCTGTTTCAATCCATACAATGCCTTTTTTAATCTGTAAACTTTTCCTTCTTCCTTTATGAATCCCTTAGGTTGATTGACATAAACCTCTTCTTCTAAAAACACCAGTTAAGATTGCTGACTTTACATCTAATTGCCATATTTTCCATCCCTTTTGAGAAGCAAGTGCAACAAGTGCTCTTATAGTGTCCATTCTTGCAACAGGGGCAAAAGTTTCATTGTAATCAATTCCTGGCTGTTGTATAGAGCCTTTGACTACAAGTCTTGCTTTATGCTTCAATATTGAACCATTGGGATTCAACTTAGTCTTGTAAATCCATTTAACTCCAATGATTTCCTTGTTTACAGGTTGAGCCACTAATTCCCAAGTTTCATATTTTTTCAATCATTTTTATCTCCTCTTCCATAGCTTTCAGCCACACTCTTTCTTTTGATACAGCTGCAAAACTCTCTGGTTCAAGAGAAGTGCAATTGCAATGTTCAAAAACATCACTCAATAATCTTGATTTTCTTATGGGAGATTCTGGTGTTGATTCTTCATCACTATTGGAGGAAATCTGTTGGGTTACTATGGGGCTTCCAGCTTCATTTTCCAGAGGAATACTTACTTCATCCTCTATTTCCTCCTCTACCTCAGATGATGGTACAAATGATAGCTCTACACTTTGTTGAACCACCTTCTCAGCTTCCCAATCCCAAGAGGCATTCTCATTAAACCTCACATCTCGGCTTACAACAAGCTTTCTAGATTCCAAGTTAAAAACTCGAAAGCCTTTTGAAATGGTACTATATCCCACAAAAATACCCTTCTCAGCTTTCTCTTCCAGTTTACTTCTTTTCTGAGATGGAACATGGATGTAACATATGGAACCAAACACCCTTAGAAAACTTGCAGTGGGTTTTATTCCACTCCATGCCTCATAAGGTGTCTGATTTTCTACTGCTCTTGTTGGTACTCGATTAAGTAAAAACACAACAGTATTCACAGCTTCACCCCAAAATTCCTTAGGCAATTTTTTCTCAAATAGCATGCACCTTGCCATCTCCATCACGATTCTATTCTTTCTCTCGGATACTCCATTCTGTTGAGGAGAATATGCTACTATTAATTGATGCTCAATCCCTTCTGTTTCACAGAATTTCTCAAACTCTTTGGAGTTATACTCAGTGCCTCAATCACTCAATGATTTAATTTTATGACCAAACTGATTTTCAACCAGTAGCTTAAAAGTTCCAAACACTTCATATTTTTCACGAAGAAAATACACCCACATCATTTTAGTAAAATCATCTATGAAGAGAATGAAATACCTGCTTTGATTGTGAGTTGAAGTTCTCATTGGACCACACACATCAGTGTGAACCAGCTCTAATTTTTCTTTAGCTCTCCATGTGCTTTCTGAAGGAAATGGTAGCCTGTGTTGTTTCCCAAGCATGCATTCCTCACAGACTTGTGCTTCTTTTTCTAAGAGATGTAAGTCCCTCATCATCTCCTTTTGGTGCAGCAATCTCAAGGAGTTGAGGTTGTAGCGTCCAAATCTTTGGTGCCATAACATAGTATTTTCCACAGTTGCCACCATAGCTTTAGGAAAGCTCCATTGAATAGGAAAATTCCTACTTCTTCCCATTTTTACTTCAGCAAGTTCAACTTTATTTTTTTTATCATATATTTTGCACATATTATTCTCAAAGCATAAAGAATAACCATTTTCCATCATTTGACCAACACTCAACAAATTTTGAGCAAGACTAGGAACAAGTAATACATCTTTAATAAAATTTGTACCTTTCTTTGTCGAGATGGCCATTGTGCCTTTGCTCCTTGATTCAACCAAATCTCCATTACCCATCTTAACTTTGGTTTTAACAGAGGAATCCAAATCAGTGAAGATGCATTCATCTAAGGCCATGTGGTTGCTACACCCACTGTCAATGAACCAAAGTTTTTCTTCTTTTGTAGTAGCTTGACAAGCAAAAAACAGATGCTCACTTTTTTCCTTTTCTTCAGAATAATGAGCTTCATGATTGTTTTCGTATCTACAATCTGTCTCCATATGTCCAAACTTCTTGCAATTCCAACATTGAGGCTTCCCAAGATGATAGCAGTTTTTCTCAAGATGATTTGTTTTTTTACAAATACCACAAGGTGGAAACTCACTTTGCTTTTCTATCCCTTTTATCTTTCCTTCTTTCTGAATGTAATCTGTGTGCTTTTGATCTTTTTGTGGCTTCTTCTTATAATCTTCCACTTTCTTATTTTTCAGAATTACTTTAGATTGAAAGGCATGCTCCAAGGAATCATCACTCCTTCTTGCTATTCTCTGTTCATGAGCTTGAAGTGATCCCATCAGTTCAGTAACTAATAAAGTTTGTAGATCCTTCAATTCCTCAATTACTACAACAATATGATCATATTTTTCTGGAAGACTAATCAGAATTTTTTGAATGATTCTCTGATCTGCAACCTCTTCACCATGAGCACGCATTTGATTAACAATTTCAATTAATCTAGAGCAATACTCTTTCACCTCTTCAGATTCTTTCATTTTTAAATTTTCAAACTCCCTTCTTAATCCTTGAAGTTTGATTATTTTTACCTTTGCGTTTTCTTGGTATTTTGACTGCAGGATTTCCCATGCACCCTTTGAAGTATTGGCCCTCATCAATCTTGGAAAGATTGATTCAGTCACTGCTTGTTGCAGAATAAACAAAGCCCTTGCATCCTTGGTGCTTTCTTGTTTGTGTTGTGCAGAATTTAAGACTCCTTCTGAAGGAACTGCAACTCCCTTTTCTACTACATCCCAAAGATCCTGAGATAAGAAAAAAGTCTTCATCTTTATGCTCCAATAGTCATAGTTCTCACCACTGAAGATGGGAACTGATGTAGTTGCTCCAAAGGCTACCATTGACGACCGTTCAGATCAACCTGGTTTGCTCTGATGCCAATTGTTGATAAAAATAGAACAAAAGGAAAAAAAAGAGTATGTTTTGAGAGAAACTTCAATCTCCAATGTGAAGATTGATTCTGAATGTTCTGCCCCTTCATTTCTCTTTAATCTGATATATATACTTACATTGAGACTCACAACATCTTTAAATCAGAAAGTCAACTTCCAAGATTAGCTAATAATAATAAAGACTAAACTTAGTAAACTTAAACATAATATGAAGAGTTTTCTGGAAAATAACATCACATTAAACCAACTTCAATAGGAATAAATGGCTGGGTTTTCCGTGAGAAGGGTGGCTCGCGGTGGTGTTAACTGTGGTGGTTTTTGTGAGGTGGGGTGGTGGTGCATGGCTAGGTGGGCTTGGGAGATGGCTAATCAGAGGGAGGAGACGAATGGTGGCTCTAGTGTAGCCGCACACGTCGTAAGGAGCCCGTTTAGCCCGAAGCCCTCATTTCTCGGCCGAGTGGTGCAAGGTGATGTTGGACGGGCTGGCGGTGCATGTCAGTGGGTCTTTGGGCTTTGGTGACGCCAGTGCTCGGTTTGCATGGTGGTACGCAAAAAGACTGCAACATGCTTGGGCGGCGTTGCTCTGATTCTGTTCCGTTGGTTCATGACAACCGTGGCCACGTCATGTTGCTGCCATTGGATCGTGCATGATGTTCCTCGTGTGATGCAAGTGATTTTCTCCAGGTTTGGTTTTCTAGCCGGCAGCGAGGGGTGGCACTCGGAGAGATAAACACAGAAGAAAAGAGAGGGAGAGGGAGAACAGTTGTTGAGAGAAAAAAAAAAAAAGGAAAAAAGAACGTGGGTAACGGGGAAGGAAAACTATCGAGGAAACTGTCTGGTGGGGGAGAGAAGAGGGAGAAAAAATATTAATGAAGAAGATAAATAATAATATTAATAAATAACTAAATAAATCAAATAAGAGTACACACTACTCATAAATGGAGCGGTTTTCCTTAGCAACAGAGCTTTTCTCTATGGCCTGGGTTAAGATTGGGCCCGGGCGTTACGTATAGATATGGGGATTGAAGATAAGAGCTGATAAGATGGAAGCAACCCAATGCATGACAGCATCAAATTTCTGTCAAGCTAGCAAGGCATAAACTAGTATCTATCATTTCCATTAACAATGTGTGTTTAATTCCCTTAGATAGCAATTGAATAAATCTTCACAACCTCCTAACACTCCACACTCCATATTTTTTTTAATTTTTTTTGTCAAATATTTATTATATGAATAATGAATAGAAAATTTGAAAATTTAAAAAAAATATTAAAAAATTTAAAAATTTAAAAAGAGGTGGAGTGGGGTGAAGGTTCTATGGCAAATCCCATAGGTGGCAGTAGGCGAACTATGTCAGTGCAAGGATTCTGACATATATAACAGTAATTCTATATAATAAAATGCTTATATGTCATAATTTGATTGGAAGAGAAATTTCAAGTTTGGATATTGAAAAATTCTTTTCTCAAGGCGGTTATGCGTAGAGGAATAGTACACTTAATAAAGTGCTTATATGTCATAATTTGATTTAGATAATAAATTTTAAAATTTAAATCTTACAAATCAAATTTAACCATTTAAATTATGTGAATGGTATGCTTGATTTACATACCGGCTTGAAAATAAAATAACTACTAGTAAATGAAGACGACATCTTAATGAAAGTAAGGGAGTGGATCGATAACCATGCTGGCCATTATCAAATAAGAATGGAAGAGACCATGCAACTTTTAGTTCAGGACTTTGATTCTATTATCCAGCGTCATGCAATGAAAGTGGTTTGCTTAGATAAGTAGTATTTAAAAGTTGCAATGGACCCTTCTAGCTGTTGACATTTACTTTACTTATTTAATAATTACATCGATCATATAGATATAATGTCTCCAATATGCATGATAAATCACAAGATCCAAGCTCCCACATGATGCTTGAATGCAAAACGCACGTTTAGGTGTTATTATCCTCAATTTCTGAGGTTCTTGGTCCCTGATCTTGATTTTGATACCTGATGAGCTGATCACTAGGTACTGGTGGTGCTAATTGAGATGTCTGACCGACGTTAATAGTACTGGAATCAGAATATTCTCCAGAAGAAATACCTGATGAATCATGAAATTCCAAGGTCGATCCAGCAGAATGGGTTTCTGTCAGTGGTACTGTACCGTTTGATGGAATTGGCGAACATTTGATCCTTGTCGAGACATCATGATTTGCATGTATAACATCAGTAGGACTACTTTCAATGTCTCTGAAAGACATTGTTTTCTTTCTAAACGTATGCGAGCTGAGGTACTTTTTGTCAAACATTCTAAACATATGAAGAATTCTTCTCCAGATCAAGTCAGCTTGATCTGGATTAGTGGGTATGAAGAAGATGTGCTGCCTTTCCTTGTAAAGGAACATAGATATGGAGAAAATGAGAGCTAACAAGGAAGCAACCCCAGCAATGAGGAATAGGCCCCAAAAGCTAGCAACGCTGAGTTTGGGGGAAGAACGTGGGGTGTTGGGGTCTGGACAATTGGTGTTTTCATCTAACCATGCACTTTCAATCTCTTTCATTTTCTCCCCTTCAGTCACATTTAATATTTGCCTTGAAATATCTGCAACCAGGGTGGAACCTATTGGGAATACCTGCAAGTCATGACAAAATAACAAAGGAAATGATCATCTACTTGAGAAACTACATGATCTACAAATTAAAACAAGCATATAATTGTTGAGTATTGTGGAAACTGGTCCACCGCTCGAGCGGAGTCTCTAACCACTCGAGTGAAGTCAGGCAGATTGGTCCACTCGAACATCGCTCTACAGACAGCTCGAGCGAAGTCAGGCAGAGTGGTCCGCTCGAAGATCCGCTCAACTCATGGCTCGAGCGAATGCGGGAAACAGGTTCGCTCGACACGCCGCTCGAGCGAATATCGCTAATTCTGAATTAATTAGGGTTTCCGCCGCATGACATATATATTGTTATGTTTTTTACTTGTAGCTAGACTGTGCGTGAACAGTAGTCGCCCAACTAATGTATTTGTGATTCCTCAAGTAATAGAAATCCTCTACAGCTCCTGTGGACGTAGGCAATTTGCTGAACCACGTAAATCATTGTGTCGTGTGTGATTCCTTCTTGTGTGTATTTGTTTTTACGTTATTGTCATCGTTTTTCACAACAATTGGTATCAAGAGCCAAGGTTCGGGTCTGAAGAAAAACGATGGCTGGAGCCGACGTGAAAGCATCAGGGATCGAGAAGTTCGACGGCATGGATTATGGGTATTGGAGGATGCAGATAGAGGATTACCTCTATGGGAAGAAACTCCATCTTCCATTGTTAGGGACGAAGCTGGACAGCATGTCAGCTGTTGATTGGAACTTGTTGGATCGACAGGTTCTACGGGTTATTCGACAGACCCTGTCGAGATCCGTTGCTCATAACGTCATCAAGGAGAAGACGACTGCCGATCTCATGGCGGCTTTGTCAGGTATGTATGAAAAGCCGTCAGCGAATAACAAGGTATATTTGATGAAAATGTTATTCAATTTGAGGATGTCAGATGATACGTCTGTTGCACAACATCTGAATGATTTTAATACTATCACAAATCAATTGTCGTCTGTTGAAATTGAATTTGATGATGAGATACGTGCATTGATACTTTTGGCATCACTGCCAAATAGTTGGGAAGCCATGAGAATGGATGTTAGTAATTCTGCCAGTAAATCAAAGTTGAATTATGATGGTATTCGTGATTTGATTTTGGCTGAGGAGGTGCGCAGAAAAGATTCAGGCGAAACCTCAGGTTTGAGTTCAGCATTGAATGTTGACTCTCGGGGAAGAGCACAAAACAGGCACTCAAATAGAGGCAGATCAAAATCAAGGGGTAAGAGCAAGTCAAGGCTTGGTCAGCAGGCAACTTGCTGGAATTGTGGCAAGGCTGGCCACATAAAGAGGAACTACAAAAACCCCAAGAAGATCGAGAATGATAGCGCTAATGTGGTAACTGAAGAAGTACAGGATGCACTATTGCTTGCAGTTCATAGCTCAGTTGAAGAATGGGTACTGGACTCAGGGGCTTCTTTCCATACATCTTCCCATCGAGAATTAATGCAAAACTATGTTGCAGGTGATTTTGGGAAGGTGTACCTGGCTGATGGGGATGGGAGATGTTGACATTGCACTCCCTAACAAGAACAAATGGACCTTACAGAAGGTCAGGCACATTCCTAAGTTGAAGAAAAACCTCATTTCTGTTGGACAGCTTGATGATTGTGGCCATTCAATGGTGTTCTCAAATGGCACCTGGAAGGTCACTAAGGGGGCATTGGTATTGGATAGGGGTAAGAAAACTGGTACACTCTATATGACTACTGGTTTGGATAACACTATTGCTACTACCGTTGCAGAGAGCACAACAGATTTGTGGCATTGCAGGCTTGGCCATATGAGTCAGAAGGACATGAAAGAACTTCTGTCTAGAGGCAAGCTACCAGAACTGAAGTCAGTTGATCTCAGTATGTGTGAGAGTTGCATTATGGGGAAACAGAAGAAGGTCAGTTTCTTGAAAAGTGGTAGAACACTGAAGACATGAAAATTGGATCTTGTGCACACAGATGTGTAGGGACCTTCCCCTGTGGCATCTCTTGGAGGTTCTCGTTATTGTATCACGTTCATTGATGACCACAACAGAAAGGTATGGGTTTATTTTTTGAAGCATAAATCTGAGGTATTTAATGTGTTCAAAATTTGGAAGGCCATGGTTGAGACAGAGACAGACTTGAAGCTGAAATGCTTGAGGTCTAACAATGGTGGAGAGTACATTGATGGTGGGTTCAAGGAGTACTGTGCTACTCAGGGTATCAGAATGGAGAAGACCATTCCTGGGACACCACAGCAAAATGGAGTTGTTGAACGCATGAACAGAACCATTAATGAGCGTGCTAGAAGCATGAGGCTGCACATTGGGTTACCATCTACTTTCTGGGCAGATGCAGTCAGCACTGCCGTCTACTTGATAAACAGAGGGCCGTTAGTTCCATTGGATTGTGGATTGCCTGAGGAGGCTTAGAGCGGGAAAGAGGTCAAATTTTCTCACCTTAAAACTTTTGGCTGTCTTTCTTATGTTCTTATTGATTCTGATGCTCGTAGTAAACTTGAGGCTAAGTCAAAGAAATGTTATTTCATTGGCTATGGAGACGAGGCATTTGGTTATCGTTTCTGGGATGATCAGGATTGGAAGATTATAAGAAGCAGGAATGTGATTTTCAATGAGAAGATTATGTACAAGAACAAGACTAGTACAGTTGCTGAAGAAGTCCCTCAGGAGTCTAATTTTGTGAGACTGGATGACCTACTAGAGATCACAGTGCAGTGCAGAAATGTGAGTGACGGGGAGAGTGGGTCCAGCACACCTACTCCTATTATTCCGCAGTTAGATCTAGGGCCGTCCACTCCTACAGCTGCAGTTCGCAGGTCAGTTAGGACTATTCGTCCTCCACAGCGTTTTACACCTACTTTGAATTATATTCTGTTGACAGATGGTGGAGAACCGCAGAGCTACCAGGAAACTTTGCAAGATGAACATTCTAGCAAGTGGGAGCTGGCCATGAAAGATGAGATGGATTCCTTGTTAGGGAATCAGACATGGGAGTTGACAAAACTTCCATCAGGGAAGAAGGCATTGCACAACAAGTGGGTGTACCGGGTAAAAACTGAGCATGATGGCAGTAAGAGATACAAGGCTAGACTTGTTGTAAAAGGCTTTCAGCAGAAGCAGGGTATTGACTACTCTGAGATTTTTTCTCCTGTGGTAAAGATCACCACCATCAGGTTAGTGTTGGCTATGGTTGCTACTGAAGATCTATTTCTTAAGCAGCTAGATGTGAAGACAGATTTTCTTCATGGAGACCTTGAAGAAGACATCTACATGCACCAACCTGAAGGGTTTGTAGTACAGGGAAAGGATGATTCAGTTTGCAGACTGAAGAAGAGCTTGTATGGTCTTAAGCAAGCTCCTAGACAGTGGTACAAGAAGTTTGACAGTTTTATGTGCAGCGCAGGGTACATCAGATGTCAGGCAGATCACTGCTGCTATGTCAGGCAATTTGACAATTCTTATATTATTTTGTTGTTGTATGTGGATGACATGCTTATTGCAGGGGCTAGTATTGATGAGATCAACAATCTAAAGAAGCAGATGTCAGGGCACTTTGCAATGAAGGATTTAGGAGCTGCAAAGCAAATCATTGGCATGAGAATTGTCAGAGATAGAGTCAGAGGCACGTTGAGACTCTCTCAGGCTGAGTATGTGAAAAGGTACTCAGCAGGTTCAATATGGACAAGGCCAAACCAGTTGGCACACCCTTGGGCAGTCACTTTAGACTTAGCAAGGATCAGTCACCAAAGTCAGAAGAGGAACAAGACTACATGAGTAAGGTTGCTTATGCCTCAGCTATTGTTTCACTTATGTATGCTATGGTTTGCACTAGACCAGATATTGCCCATGCAGTGGGAGTTGTGAGTAGATACATGAGTAACCCAGGAAGACAACATTGGGAAGCAGTGAAGTGGATTTTGAGGTACCTAAAAGGCTCCTCAGAAACGTGCTTGTGTTTCTCAGGAAAGGGCTTAGAAGTGTAGGGGTATGTTGATGCTGATTTAGCTGGAGATGTTGATAGCAGAAAGAGTACTACAGGGTTTGTTTACACCCTGGGTGGTACTGCAGTTTCATGGGGTTCTAATCTACAGAAGACAGTTTCTTTGTCGACTACAGAAGCTGAGTACATTGCAGTTTCAGAAGCTACAAAGGAGATGATTTGGCTTCAGGGTTTCTTGGAGGAATTGGGTAAAAAGAATTAGAAGGGCACTCTCTACAGTGACAGTCAGAGTGCCATATTCCTTGCCAAGAACCCAGCGTTTCATTCCAGGACAAAACACATTCAGATCAGGTATCATTTTATACGGTCATTATTGGATGACGGACAGTTGTTGCTTGACTAAATTTGTGGAAGTAAGAACCCTGCTGATATATTGACAAAGGGTGTTACACTTGAGAAACTGAAGTTGTGCGCAACTTCAGTTGGTCTTCTAGCATGAAGACAGGGGTAGTGAGTTGTAGAGGTGGAGGATATCATGTTTGAGGCAGAGGGCGACACTATGGGTGTACCAGTCTCCAAGTGGGAGAATTGTTGAGTATTGTGGAAACTGGTCCACCGCTCGAGCGAAGTCAGGCAGATTGGTCCGCTCGAACATCGCTCGATAGACAGCTCGAGCGAATTCAGGCAGAGTGGTCCGCTCGAAGATCCGCTCGACTCATGGCTCGAGCGAATGCAGGAAACAGGTTCGCTCGACGCGCGCTCGACACGCCGCTCAAGCGAACATCGCTAATTCTGAATTAATTAGGGTTTCTGCTGCATGACATATATATTGTTATGTTTTTTGACTTGTAGCTGGACTGTGCGTGAACAGTAGTCGCCCAACTAATGTATTTGTGATTCCTCAAGTAATACAAATCCTCTACAGCTCCTGTGGACGTAGGCAATTTGCTGAACCACGTAAATCATTGTGTCGTGTGTGATTCCTTCTTGTGTGTGCTTGTTTTTACGTTATTGTCATCGTTTTTCACAACAATAATAACAAATTAATGAGAGATGATCTTACAAAGCCAAACCCATCAGTTTTGTATACTGATGATGAAACCATGGTGTACTTTGAGCAATATTTTCCTAGAAATAACTTCATGTAGGGTACTTCATCAAAAGCAGCAGCTATACCGCCATTTGCGCTTCCTTTAGACAAAAGTTCATCACATTCATCTGTAGAATTATATTGCTTTAGTTGAAAATCCTTAAAGTTCATTTCTTTTAAGATTCCCAGAACAAAAGAACCTTCTTGGTAGCCAACCTTCTCCCCATTCTTAATAAGCTGATTGACATCAGTAGCTGTTGGTTGCAGCTGTTGAACTATTAAGAGGGACACCAAACTTGCAGTGTAGCTTTGAGTAAGTATGAGCACCACAAAAACCCATACGATCACCACAAACCTAGCACAATTGCTTATCACTGTCTCCCCTGTAAATTCAGTTCAAAAGAGTTTTAGACAGGAGTGTAGTTTAATGGTAAATATCTATGAAGTTCATATGATATTTGAGAGGCAATTAAGTATACAATAATATTCAAAAGATCAATACTTATCAATAATAGGGTATAGGTCAGTTTCCATCTCAACAATTTTTTCTGCACGAAATTCAGATCAATGATCCTTTTAGTTTAGCTCAACGAGACTCCTAAATGGCTGGTTATAGTTCAGCTCATTACTAAATCATTACACAAAACACACACACACACACACACATGTATTTGTATGATCATAATCATTTATCAATTCATTGTATTCTTAGGTTTTGTTTTTCCTGGACTCATTCAATCAGGATGTCTGAACGAGTTCTTGCTACCTAATCAGGAGTTAAATCTTTCAAGAATAGTTTGAGTCTAGTCTTTCAAGAATGTTGGGGTACGTCACATGCTGCTTCTAACCCGACCTTTTCTCTCCTCAACTCCTTGGCTCCTCAATTCATATTTAATTCTATAATTGAACATATCTCATAACGCTGTATATAGACCTTTTCTCGGACTTACTTACTTCTTTCAAAAGGAGTAGTGCACGAAATTTGCATACCTTAAACATCAAATGTCATTTCTCTCTTCGAGCTTTAACCCTCCATGATATGTTGCCTCTTATAAGTAGTTATATCACCTTTGATAACGTGACTAATCATATTCTATTGCTTACAGCCCTCTTGACTTTGACTAGTAAATCTCATATATATACCTCAGTAACATGGGGATTCATAAGGACGTTTTGACACATGATGACACAGAGAGAACTTAAGCGCGGTCTTAAATAGTCATAAACATATCCTACAAAAGGTGTGTGCGTGCATGCATGCAGTTTCTGCTGCATGCATGCTAATATTGAGTATATGAATTATTGCTCATTGCAGGCATTAACAATAGAAAATAAGTAAAGGGAACTTACGTTGTGCGAAAACCATGGTGGAGAAGGTATACCATAAGCTTGTCCCAACCTGATGAGAAGGGAGCCCACGAAAATGCTCATTTACTCGGTGTTCAAGAAGCCATACCACAAACCCAATGAACACAAAGAAACAGGCGCTTGTGATCCAAAGGTCCCAACTTAAAGGCTTCAAGAACACCCATGCATTTTTCCTCCTGCTATCTCGGAGTGGCACTACCATTGACACTCCAGATTCCGTGTATGGTAATGTAAAGTCCACATATATACCTGGACCTGTTTTCTATGATCGTCATATCTCCTACTGCAGCATCGAAATTCTGCCAAGATCAGTCATTTCCATTAAAAATGTCAATTTCTGTCCAGATTGTAAATGGAAATAATGCATATATGTACCATAGGGTTTGAATGCATGCCTGCCGTAGAGTCTTAATCTGAATGAGTACATGATGCACAGCCAGATGTTTTGTGAGTTATGGAAAATAATGGAAAAACGATATTTACAGTCTTAGGATATATAATTCTTGCGTACTTTTTTGAAAAAAAGTGAATAAATCTGAAATTCACATGAATTTTTTTTTTTTTGTTGATCCCACTTTCTTTCAAAAGAGTACGCAACATGATTGCACACCCTAAAACTGTATATAAGGTAACACTAAATAAATAATAAGAATGAGTGAAGATTTTTACCGACCCCTTGATATACTTGATAGACCAAATCATTATAAGTACCAGTGCTTTCACCATCCGGCTTTGCAAAGGGAATGAACTCATATCTAACAGCATATGGTAATGATTCCATCACAGCATCGAAGACATCTATAGAATATCCTCTGACCTATGTTGTGTTAGTGCCATGATCATATGTGACATGAACAAATTCACTAAAACCATCCTTCACTGGAACTCCTATTCGCAGCTTCTTCCCACTTGTTGGAATCTCCCAACCTTTGGGTACAAGGTCTACATCACCCGGCCATGTAATATGTATTAGGTTGTTCTTGGAAGTAGAATATGCGTTTGTCATGTTCGCTGAATTGATCAGTTTCCTTCTGAGTCCATTTTCTGGAGTCCAAAATGCAACCACTCTTTCAATATCATCATTCACATTAATTATCTGAAAAGTTGATGATTTTACTTGCCCATTAAGAAGACTGAATGCACCAGAAAGGCCTGTAAATCTAACACCCAGTAATGCTTCGCAAAGTTTTGGACCATTTTTGGAGGGAAAAGTCTGAATGTAGGCGGTTCTGCGCACCCAAGTGCACCGAAGTGCTGACATGGCCTGAATTTAATGAAACGGTGTGTTTCATTTCAGTTGTTTGGGGCGGGAAAGAAATTTGGATCGGATTGGAATCTAAAGGAAAAAAAGGAGAAACAGTGCGTTTCGCCCATCACACTTCGCCTCCATTCTCGCCCATCACAGAAACCTGAAAGTTCCTCCATTCTTGCCGAAATGGTAAGGCTCTCTCTCTTTCTCTTTTTCCATTCTTTATTTCGCTCTTAGAATTTTTGTCGATACTCGGTCTCTTGTCCATCAAATTCCATTTTTTTCTTTGTGATTGTTATGAACCCTAACCCTAAGCAGATGTCATTTTACCCCTTTGGTTCCAAACCTAATCCTAATCAAATTCCATTTTTGGTTCCGAGCCCTAATCCCTACAAATCCCTCTTCTCTGTCGACGCAATTCAACGGATAGGTATCTCTCTCAGCTTCTCTCTCTTTGCTTTTCGTATTTTTTGCTTGATCTGAGGAAATGTGGGAGTTGTTTAATGATGGAGTTCAGTCTATGAGGATGAACTACTATCCTCCATGCCCTGAACCAGATCCAAGTATGCACTGTAATTTGTATGCGCACTGTAATTTGTATGAACTAGAAGTATGCCCTGTAATTTGTATGCGCACTGTAATTTGATGCTCATTCATTTATACAATATACAATATACAATACCATAATGATCTCTCTTCACGTGACAAATATATCTATATATATATACACACATATTATATGAATGATCATGACCTGGAATCAAGTATTCTGAAATTTCAGTCAATCTTAGAATTATGAGGTCTCTTCATATGGTTAAATAAAAAAATGGGCAAACAAGAGCACCTGATGGTAGTAACTACACACACAGATCATATATATATATATATTTATATATGTTATCAATGTAATCGATTTGTTAAGGACTCCTGCACAGATGGAGGCCATTACTGGTTGGGAAATAAATAAGATATTATACCCTAAATTCTGCTTGGAACACATCTAATTAATTAATTAGCTGATGATCTTTTGGCTTTCCTTCTTTGATATTATTGGATATAGCCCTGAGTTTTCTATATATTTGGTTTGACTCTTTGTGCATGCTGACTATTTGATCTCGGGTTGAGTTCCTGTAGATTGAGTCACTAATAAATGCATTATTTTGTTGTTGATTAGAATCTCTTAATGGTCTTTTCAGCTGAATGGTTGTTGGTGGTGCTTAAAACAATCCATACTTGTTTGGAGCAGCAAAAAGGAATCTTTTCTTTAATCTTCTATATGTTGAAGGCAGTAGCTCAATGTTGTAGTTATGATGAGGATGTGCAACATAGATCAATGGATGCACCAATAAGAAGTGATTTGATTCAAGTTTGAAGCACTATATGGACAAGGGAAGGTAAACCAAAAGCCTATTATAAAATGCAAGCTGAGCTCATAGCAGCAAAAGAAAGTCTAACCAAAATCTTGTCATCAAAGGATGTAAAAGCAACTGTTTGTGCGACTCTTTTCGCTCATCAAGCCTCTTGGTTTGTTACAATTTTTTTTTTATCATATATTGTTCAAATGGGTTAGCTTTTACCATGCAGTTATTGGAGATGCTTGAGTGGAATGACCTCAATAGATCCTTACTGGCCCTTCTTGATGAAAGTATAGCAAATGCACACAAGGGTAATCGGGTACAGCATTTGGTCAGAGTTTGCTCAGGCTGAATGAGCCTGCTGTTTTGATGTGTTGCTGTGAAGATTATCTTCACTTGGTGCAGCTTGTGCTAGATTCAACCGCATAGGAATTTTCTGAGAAAGCAAATGTTCATCAACCTCAGATCATAGTCGACAATATTGTCTATCTCAAGTGTATGGAGTAGATCATTTTTTAATGTATCAACTGTAATGGTACTTCTCAAGTGTTTTGGTTATGATGTACAAAAAGGGTATCTGTGGTTCATTAAATTAGCATTTGTAATGAAAAGTTGGGTAATGAAAATAGCTTGTGCACATGGTTTTGGAGAGATTCCATTGAAATGAGAAATAGTAGTTCTTGAATTGAGTTCATAACTGGCAAATATTACAGCAAATGAAACACAAAGTAAAAAAATATTACAACAAATATTACAGGTCTCAAAAAGCCTAGTATGACTTTTTCTCTAACAAAAAAAACAGCTTCCTTCCTTTTGACCCCAAGATTGTGGATTTTGGTGACTGTTGACGAGGTTGAACTTGCTCAAAAATAAAACCTCCAATATGCATCATGTGCAACCTTGTCCAAAAAAAGCCAGCCATACCAATAACTACATGCAGTGGGGCACTATAATTGCTGTGATCATATGTATCAATCCCATTTCTATCCCTTTTAGGCATGGCCATGCATTTATTTTGGTAAACTGAGCAGGTCCTCTCATAATTATGAACATGGCCAAAGAGAAACAGATCATCCTGTTTAAGAACAACCAAAAGTGGCCAAGTTTATACCTTTTAAAGCTAGAGAAGAATATATTTCGTATTGAAGATGGGATAACCAGTTAGTTTAGAAGCAGCTTACTTTGTTTTGTAACAGTAATGGTTCTACCTTCTTGATAAATTCTGGATCGACGCTATGTACAATGTTTGAGGAAGAATAAATGGGTCTATGCCTGCAATATACAAATCTTACAGTTTAATGTAATTTCAGAAATTTGGAGCATATGCATATAAACATAGATATTATGTACATATTTCAAGAAAATAATGCAACAGCTAGAGTATAAACTATATATATTAAATAAGCACATGCCTGCGCAAAACATGCAGACAACCACAATCTATTAATCTAAAGAAACTCAGAACTCTTAATATATGTAAGATTCAGTACTTTCATCATTTATTCACAAAGTTCAGTTTCTCGTAATATATAAAGTTATGCTATATACTACATAATAAGCCTTTGCATGTATACCCCAACTCATGGTAAGGTAGCCACATTGAATGTCCACTGTTCCGTACCATTCACAATAGGAAGATAAACAGGAAGGCTTGGTTGGTGGTTGCCATTCGTATTTCAAACTGAGAAAAGGTTTTTTTTGGTTCCTATGGTTAGTTTCTCTCTCTCTCTGGAGCCAATCTCAGCTCCTTTCCTTTTGGCTCCTAGCAGTTTGAATCTTTCTGATTGTCTCAAATCTCAAACTACAAATGGCAGGGCGTGGATTACAACTGGTTGCAGGCTCACTCCCAAACGTAGCCAGTTTGATTTATCTAATTCATCAGAATTAAGTGTAACTTTAATACCCCCACCCCGCGCGACACAATAAAATTGAAAGGCCGTGAAAATAACTAAACCCTGAAAAGTGAAACGTTGAAGATACATGTGTTTAACTTACCGTTGGCAGATCCATTAGAGAGGCAGAGAGGGGCAAAGTGACGATTGTGAGATAGAGGCTTATCCAAAAGGAGAGGGAGACGCCGTGATGGGGGCAGTGTGAATCTGAGAGACTAGGATCTAGAGAACGATAGATAACTTGTTGACAGAGGCTTGTGAGCAAGGGGGACGACGGAAACGACCATGAGAAGCTTGCTTAAGAGGTGGGTCGCGGAGGAGATCGACCAATATGCAGCGTAACTGAAAATGGCAAATAGGTTGAATTTGGGGAAGGGGAGCAGAGGGAAGCAACTGAGTTCTCTTTTTACTTTCTATAATTACGTAAATGCCCTTGCTACCCTGCCATGTCACCTTTTGGTACGCAATCGGTACGCAGTTTCTCTTGTATGTAGAAGAACTATTTTTGGAGACCCCAAAAGTTTCAAGATCAATTAAGTTGCTTGAAGCATTCATCTGTTGATCAGAACCAAGATTTTCACCCCTAACCTTGTCAACTGCTGTGGCTAGTGCTGAAGCAGCATCATAAGCCCATAGGCCAAAGACATTCAAGTCAACATTGGCCATAATATTGGCATTTTCTTGTTGGAATGTCCTTTTCCATTGGACTGCAAAATTTTCAAGCTCTTTTGTCTTGGGAATGTAAGTCTTTACACCCAATACTCCTTGCATTGAGTCAAGTACTGAAGGTTCTATCAAGCTTAAGGAATTGGCTATCCCACTGGTAACGAACCAAACATAACCTTCACTCATCATTCCAATCTCTTTCGCTTTGGTGAAAAGCCGAGAACTGAAATTCTTTGACATATGCACAATGAAGACTCTAGTTTGCATTGTCATTAACTTGTAAAGTTCTTCACTAATTTCGTCATCCATGGCCAATGGAGCAATGACACTCCGATAGGGAACACGAGCATCAACATCTTGCAAGGCATCAATCAAGAAGGGTATGATACCTTCCCCATACTCATTGTCTATGTAGATGGGCACTGGCTTGTTTCCATCACAGGCTTTTACAACCGCACTTATTGCTTTCACTTGAGTTGAGTCATTTTGAGCGACTCGAAAAAAGTACTCACTCCTAAGTGAAGTAAGAGAAGGGCTTGTTGCTGAAAATGAGATAATTGGCACTTGAGCTTTCTCCCCAAGATCGATGACAAAGTTTGCCTGCATTGAGTTTTGTGGCCCTATGATGGCTTGCACCTCTGTATTTTTGATCAAGTATAGAGCTGTGATTCAAAAACAAAACGAAAAATGATTTTTTAATGGAATTCAGGGTAATTTTTAAAACCCTCTAATACATATTTCTATTGCAATATATATATATATTTATGAGCTTTGCTATACATCAGCCACTGTTTTAACTCATATCCCACACATTTTATTTTTTTCAGCTTTATGTCAAACCCATCACCATCACCTTCGACCTCTCTCTCACCTCAATCTCTCTCTCCCTCCTCAAGCTCTCCTCGGCCTCTCTCTCCCCTCAATCTCTCTCTCCCTTCTCAAGCTCTCTTCGGCCCCTATCTCTCTCATCAAGCTCTCCTCGGCCCCTCTCTCCGACCTCTCTCTCATCAAGCTCTCCTCAAGTTTGGAAAGAGAAGAAAAAAATAAAAATTAAACCCCGCACGTCAAGTGTGGGGTGTGGGATCAACAACAGTTATTGATCCATAGAATTTTTGTATATATATAAATATATATAATTTTGGAAGAATATATAAAACTTTACTCTAGTGAAGTCATATCATGACCTTTTCGCAACTAGCAGGTTATATATGCCATCCTTTCCAACTCACAAATATTTAAAAATGTCTAAAAGCAAGTACTCTAACTACTTCAATTTTGAACTCCAGCTTAGTGGTGTAAACGGTATGGTTAGATTTAATTCTATACAAATTTTAAAATTGAATTGGTATACATCGATTTTGAAAATTTAAGAACTGATATGGATCAATTTATCACCAAAATCGAAACTTTCGATCTTTTTAGTTTCATTCTAGTTTGACCGGTCCGCTTTTTGATTTACCATTTACACATGTGGCACTATTTAAGTTTAATATTATAATTTTTTCAATACTAAACTTAAGTAGTGTCTAATTTATTAGTGAGATTAATAAACTTGAATAATAAAATTATACAAATATAATTAGTGTCTAATTATAGATCTACTACCGTCGATCTCTTCTCATGCTGCCATGGGGTTTTTTTTTTTTTTGATAAGAAAACAACCTGACTTTCATTTCATCATAACAAACAACACATCCTTACAACAGAGAATCAATCCAAAGGATATTAGTTATTACATCTGGGTATGAACCCCACCATAAACTAATCTCCTTGACATTTAGGCTAAACTTAGCTAGTGAGTGTGCTGCTCCATTGCAGCTTCTATTGGCATACTGGATTACACAGGAATTGAAATGTGCCATTAGTTTCTTTGCTTCATGTATGATGTTTCCAATTACTGCCTTTGAGCTTCCTGATATCTCAAATTCAGAGATAATCAACTGAGAATCACTCTCAATCATAAGATGTTGGATACCAAGGTGAAAACTGAGCTGGAGACCTCTCAGAATAGCCAACCCTTCTATCTCAATCACTGTTGAGACAACCTGCTCCTTCCTTGCTGCAGACATGAGGACAGTCCCCTTAGAATCTCTTAAAATAACCCCCACTCCAGCTACCTCTCCATTGGCAGAAAAAGCTCCATCGACATTGAGCTTAAAAGTACCAGGAGGGGGGGCTTCCCATCTGCAGTGATGCCTAACAGCAATTAAAGGTTTATGTTTCAGTTCTTTAAAGGATCTTTGCATTGCCATACTATTCTCTAGTGCGTCCTCTACATTTATGCACTTGTCTTCAAATATCTTCATATTTCTTCTATGCCAGCAGCTCCAGCAAATCAGAAAAAATAACTCAAGTGTTTCTTGGGTATTCTCCTGCATAATTTGGAGGGCGACATCAAGGAACATTTCATAATGTCTAGTATGTATCATCTTGGGAAAATGGTTAAGCCAGATATCTTTGAGGGATGGGCAAGTACATAAGGCATGCAGTACATCTTCCCTTTCGGCTCCACAGAACACACAAGCTTCCTCAACCACAACCTGTTTTTTCCTGAGATTATGTCTGGTAGGCAAGATTTCTTTAGCAGCTTTCCATGCAAATATTTTACTTTTAGAGGGAAGTTGCATTCGCCAAATTACCTTCCATAACCTCTTCAATAGTGCACCATTCGAGGATTCCCCGCATTGTCTATGATGGTCTATGGATCGAAACATCCGGTAGGCGCTTTTTACTGTATAGTCACCATGTGATTCCGGAGTCCAACAGAGCCTGTCAGGCCTCCCATGACTTGATACAATATGCAAAATTTCAGAAGCCACATTCGGGGTAAACATAGTGTTTATCTTGTCGACATCCCACTTTCGATAAATAGTGTCAATCAGGCAATCTACAGTGGCATCCGCCTCATAAGGCCAAATCCCATCTTCATTCTGAGCAGGTAATAGTGTAGGCCTACCAGGTACCCAATGATCTTTCCAAATTTTCACACCGTCCCCAGTACCTATTCTCCAACGACATCCAGCAACTATTTTAGGAATGGTGCTCCATATACCTCTCCATACAAAAGAGGGATTGTACCCCAAAGTAGCATCTAGAAACTGAATTCTAGGGAAATATTTGGCTTTAAATATTTTATGTAGTAAAGAGGTTGTATTATGCATAATTCTCCAACCTTGCTTCGCCAATAGTGCATCATTGAAGATTCTAAGATCCTTAAACCCCATGCCCCCCGCCTGCTTAGGTTCACACATCTTTGACCAGCACATCCAATGAATTTTCTTTTCGTCCTTCTTTTGTCCCCACCAGAACTTAGCCATCAATTGTTCTAGCTCAGTACACAAGGTAGATGGTAATTTAAAGCAGCTCATGGAATAGGTAGGGATCGAGAGTGCAACAGCTTTAATCAAGATTTCCTTCCCCCCTATTGAGAGTATTTTTTCTTTCCATCCCTGTAATTTTTTCCAAACTCTATGTTTAAGATCAGAGAACACCTTATATTTAGACCTTCCAATCCAGGGTGGAAGTCCTAAATATTTATTAGGATGCTGGTTTTCATGCGCCCCCCAAAAGTTCAGAAGTTCGGCTTGTCTAGTCCTATGCACATTACTACTAAAGATAATGCCTGTCTTATCTTTGTTTATCTTCTGGCCTGAAGCTTCCTCATACCAACCTAGTAGCTCTTGGATCCGTCTATTTTCAGCTACATTTGCCTTGCAAAACAATAGACTGTCATCCGCAAACAGTAGATGGGATATTGCAGGAGCCCCTCTACACACTTTGACAGAAGTGATCTCACCTCTTCTTTCAGGTTTGTTTAGCAGGGATATTAATCCCTCCGTGCACAGGAGGAATAAATATGGAGATAAAGGGTCTCCTTGTCGAATACCTCTTGAGGGAACAATAGGACCTTTTGGCTCACCATTTATCAACACTGAGAAAGAGACAGATTTGACACACATCATAACTAGCGAAACCCACTGAGGAGCGAAACCCATTTTTTCCATAACAGCTGCGAGATAGGACCATTCCACTCGATCATAAGCTTTACTCATATCCAATTTAATGGACATAAATCCTCCCTTACCCTTCCTTTTATTTCTCAGAAAATGCATCACCTCATAAGCCACAAGGATATTATCTGTTATAAGACGACCAGGAACAAAAGCACATTGACTACTAGAGATAATTTCATCAAGTATCTTTTTTAACCTGTTTGCTAGGACTTTAGATATGAGCTTATACAGCACGTTACATAAGCTAATAGGCCTAAACTCAGAGATCCTTTCAGGCTTAGTTTTCTTTGGAATCAAGATAATAAATGTCTGATTGAGGGAAGAGGGTAAAATACCAGTTCTGAGGATTTGTAAGATAGCATTCGTCACGTCAGATCCCACAATGTGCCAATACTGTTGGAAGAAAATGGGGGCCATGCCATCTGGTCCCGGTGATTTAGTAGGGTGCATTTGATCTAATGCTGTCTTGACTTCATCCCTGGAAAACTCCTGTAGTAACACATCATTCATTTCTTGAGTGACTCTACCCCGCAGATCATTCAAAAAATCCCAGTTGGGATCCTTTTGCTCAGATTGGAATAAAGTCTGGAAATAACTCAGAATGAGTTGATCTCTGTCTTCGTTAAAATGCCATATACCATCATCCCCTTTTAAACCTTTAATATTGTTCTTGCTCTTCCTCTGAGATGCCTTACGATGAAAAAATCTTGAGTTTCTATCCCCTCCCTTAAGCCATAAGGCTTTAGCTCATTGCTTCCAAAGAATCTCCTCCCTCTCCAACCATGATTGGAGATTGTTTCTGGCAGCAATCAAATCCTCCTTTGAGACTCTACTAGGGACCTCAAGTTGCAATCTCTGAAGTCTCTGAAGTTTATCTCGGGCTTTCCTTATATTCAGAGGAATGTGGCCAAATTTAATTTTGTTCCATCCTTCCAAACCTTTACTGCAGCTATGTAATCTATCAACTATATCAACCATGGCACTCCCTTCGGCGCTCCCTTGCCAATATCTTGCAATGACTTCACCACACTCCTTGTCCTCGACCCACATCGCCTCAAATCTGAACAATCTATGTCTATGTTGATTAATCTCCACTTTGGGGTCTAAAATTATTGGCAAATGGTCTGAGTGAGCTGCAAACCCATGAACTACTCTAGATGTAGGGAAGTATTCACTCCATCTGATATTTGCCAGAAATCGGTCGAGTCTTTCGCTTATCACCTGTTCCTTTTCCCTACGGTTGCACCAAGTAAACTTAGGCCCCTCATAACCCAGGTCGAACAGGTGACAGTCATCAATTGCATTCCTGAAGTCTTGCATCAATCTTTCTGCGCGCGGCCTGCCTCCCCTTTTCTCTTGATGGCATAGTATCTCATTGAAGTCACCGCAGACAAGCCAGGGGACTTCCTCATCTACCTTTAATGTTTGGATCAAACGCCATGTTTCTCCTCTCTTATCAGTTTCAGGATGTCCATACACTCCAGATAGCTTCCAGGCAAAACCTCTTTCTGCATCCTTAACTTCAGCATCGATATGGTAACAAGGGAAACTTTTGATGGATAAGTTTATCTCATGTTTCCATAGCAAAGCCAACCCTCCCCTTCTGCCTTCACAAGGCACTGTAAAGCAACCATCAAACCCCATTTTAACACGAACACGTTCCATCTGTAACGTAGTCATTTTCGTTTCTTGTATAAACACCACCTTGGGCTCTTCCCTCATGACCAGGTCACGAAGTGCTCTAACTCCTCGTGGGTTCCCAAGCCCACGAGAGTTCCAACTAATGGTTTTCATTGGTCTTGGCGGGGCTGCAATGCAGCCTCCACCGTTGGAATTGTAGTGTCATTTCTTTCTTCCTTTAAACTTCCTCTCCCCCGCTTGGCAATCGTTGGAGATTGCAGGGTAGTTTTCCTCTTCCCCAAAGCCGTGTTGGAGCTATAGCTTTTAGTTAAAGTCGACAGAGAACTATTACTATTGGACACAACTTTTGCTTTCTGTTTCCCTGTAGTACTCTTCGACCTTTGGGTCTTTGTGGGGTCAAGATTTTCGGTCCTCAAATTGTTTTTGCCGTGCACCACTAATAAGCTTTTCAATTCTACCTTGGATTCCATTCGAGATATTCTTTTCCATCGTTTACTATTGAGGCCATCCGGTACAGTATCCATCACCATGTCATTTGCATGGACGCCTTTCTCATCATTTTGTTCCCCAGTCAAGTTACGTGTCTTCATTCCATCACAAACCAAAGACAAAGCCTTTTGTTTCTTTTCTAAATCTAGTGCAGTACTCATCATGCTATTAGTCATCATTTGGTCTCCTTTGCCATCAGATAATGCTTCCCACCGTAGCTGAATATGGTCCACCAATTTATCTTCCATTTGTCTTCCTTTCACAGTAGCTGAGGAAGGCCCACCATTCTTCTCCATCCCCACCGCTGTTCCCTCTTGAAACGGCTGCGTTTCCATAGCTACTATTACTGCTTCTTCTTCCCGTGCATCTTGTTCTGCCATGGGGTTTACTATTGGTTTAATTTGTTGGTTGGCTTGAATTGTGGATGCTTAGTTTGATTTGGATTGCCTGGTTTGTTTGACTAATTGGAGGATGGGCATTTTAGTCAACTGTTATTTCACTACAAGAAATCCGCCCCTTTCAAGCGATTTTAAAATCACTGCAATAGAAATAGATGCGAAAGGTCCATTTTAGCAGCGATTTTAAGCTCGCCGATGAGTTCAAGATATAATGTAATTGGGGTTTTCTTTTGCAGCGAAAACAATCGCCGGTAAAGTATTGACATTTTTGCAGCGATTAAAAATCGCTGCAATTGGGTCCTTAATGCTACAGATACTTGTTGTAGTGACATTTCGGATTGTAGAGGCGAAAATATTCGCAGGGAAATATAAATTACCTTTTGCAGCGTTTTAAAATTGCTGCAATAGATCATTTAATGAAACGGCGCCAAACTCGCTCAGATATTTTCTTTTTCCCCCCCAATTCCTTTCCTCTCCACTTCTCTCTGTTTTTTCCCGTTCCTTCGCCTCTAACCTCTCCGAGAGATCAGTTGGTACTCCACCCACGCCTTCCTTCAATTTCATCTCCATTTTCGTGCAACCACCCGTGCGATTCGTCCCTTTCCGTCTCCACCTCTCTCTGTTCCTCCCCATTCGTTCTCCATCTGGGTTTCCGAGATCAGGCCGAACGATCCATCTGGGTTTCCATCTAGGTGCTACTCCATCCACGTCCCCCGAACAGTTTCATCCCCATTTCATTGCAACCACCCAAAGGTTTCTACTTTAGCACATTTCCCTCCCGCAGAAGCTATGGTCGAGATGGAATGGAAGGAACATTGATGTGTGCCGTGCGATTCCGAGCTTTCAATCTGTGGAATTTGGGTTGGTTGCTTCCAACTGAGGTTGGTCAAGTTCCAGTTGTGAAGAAGCGTCAGTCCTTTCGTCACCACAGGTATCGCTGCAACTCAGAGTGGATTTTTTAATACTGTTTGGCATTCACTCGTTTATTTACAAAATTAAAAGCTTTTTGTTTGTAGACTGATTTCTACTCGTGCAGTTGTAAAATCTATCCCTTTTTTGCGCCAATTTTACAATGTATATCTGCATTTGCTGGTCCAGCTTGCTTTGTCCGATGTTCGACCCTTTGTTTGTACCCAGTGGCTGATAAAATATAATTGATTTATATATATGTCTATGAGCATACTTCCCACCCAATTCATAATTGATCTCTTATATGCTCTAGGTTTTTATTAGTTTAGGGTCTTGTATCATTTTGTTTGCTATGTAATTTGGGAATTTACAGCTAGTACAAATTACCAAAATACATTATATGGACCTAAAATGTTGATCTTGTCTTTTGAGGTTTTGCTAGCTTTAGTTGCATTAACATTGCTAGGGTGCCGTATTCATCCAAGAACTTTGTAAGTGTTTTAGTACGTATATAAATGGTCCTAAAATGTTAGGATTATGTACATGCAAACTGTTGAACCTAAATTAAATGTATCAGGGATATATTCTAGAACATACATATATATTTTTTTTTTTGATGTAATTGATAAGGTTTAGTATATTAATAAAAGAATAGGCAAAAGCTCCTTGTAAAGTACAAATAATGCCCTAAACTAAGTAGGGGCCATAGATACAAGGACTAGAACATACATATATATATATATATATACGCTTCATCTCCCTCATAGTTAGTGGTGCCTTTTCCTATTAGTGATGCTTGATTGATTCTGATCAAACTGTTTTTTGCTTCAATTAATAGTACTAGTGCTTAATTTTCCTATATATATCAACCATGCACAACATGATCATCACCTCAGGAAAAACTTCTCTAATTAGTCTCCAACACATGATTCAATTGCTCTGGACATACCACTGCCTTTCCTAACTGTTCTGTTCTTCCATTAATAGTAATATTGCGTTTTTCCAATATCTATCCCAGTCATCACTATAGTAAAAAACCTGCTCTAATTTTTTTGGCATAAGTAAAGGATATTTAAATTAATAAGAATATGCATATAGCTCAACTACACAGGAAAATCTTTGTGTCTTTTTAAACTCATGCACATTCCACTGTACTAAAATTAAGCTGCATCGATCTGTCACCCACATTGAAGGAAAAATCTCGGTGTTTATCACCGGAATCATAAAGATCAGGGTGCTCTTAATGCAGTATTCTCTAGAACTAATTTGTCAAAAAACTACAAACACTTCTTTTCTATATATATATATATTATATATAATAGTTAATTAAAGTTATCCCGTCAGATACTAGGTTTCTTTCTTTCTTTCTTTGGGATAGAAAAGGAGGTACGTAACACATGAAGCACACACTTAATTACTGATTTTGGTTATCATAGGCTCACCATCATAGGCAGCACAACAATGAGACAGGAAATGCTGTTTTTTTTTTTTT
>QEOT01124240.1:218320-229022 GCA_003123785.1 Pterocarya stenoptera | reverse complement strand
CTTTGTGTGGATAGGTGGATTTGGGACAAGGAAGTAAGTGGCAAGTTCACTGTTAAAAGTGCCTACCAGCTGATTCATAATTGAGGCTAGTGGAGATGGGGAAACGTCCCTGCAAGTACAAGAAAGGAAGCTTTGGAGGAAAATTTGGCATTTGAAAGTCCCTAGGAAGGTTAAAATGTTTGCTTGGAAAGCTTGTAAGGATATTTTGCCAACTCTTGTGAACCTTAGGAGGAAAAAGGTGGAGGTGGACTCTCTATGTTGTTTTTGCTTGGATAATGAGGAAGATATTACTCATGCTTTGCTAACTTGTCCTACTAACCAGATTGTTTGGCAGAAATTCTTCCCATTTTTCAACCTTCTTCACTCTTCTCTCACTTTTATACAAGCTGTATGAAGGATTTTGATGCAAGGCAGTGATGGAGAGTTAACTCTTTTCTTTGTCCTTTGTTGGAGCTCATGGTACAGAAGAAACCAAATGCAGATGGAGCAGAATCTAATACAACATGTGCAAGCAGCTGAGCATGCCATATCCCTATGCAAAGCTTTTAATGATGTGCGAGCTATTACATCAGAGCAGTAACTACGACAGATAACTAAGTGGCAAGCTCCACTAGAAGGGTTTATTAAACTCAATGTGGATGGGGCAGTCTTTGTGAATCAAAGAAAAGCTGGCGTTGGGGCTGTTTTGAGAGATAAAGATGGAATAATTTTGATGGCTGCAAGCAAAATAGAGTTAGAGGTGGATGAGGCAGCAACAATTGAGGCTATTGCTGTGTTGAGAGGGATTCAGCTTTGCATTCCACTAGGCATTCCGAAATTGATCATTGAAATTGATTGTCTTAGTGTGGTTTAGGGGTTGCAATGCCAAGAGGCCTTGTATGCTAGTGCTGGTCATTTGCTCAAGGACATCAAGCATTTATTTCTACGTTTTCAAGAAGTTCAAGTGGCACATGTCAATCGGTTTGGGAATGGGGTAGCTCATTCTTTAGCTAGATATGCTTGGAACATTGTGGATATTATTGTTTGGTGGGAGCAAATCCCTTCTTTTGTTTGCCATTCTTTATGGTTTGATAACAATTGATGTATTGGTATTTTAGTTGAATGAAGTTTCTGTTTATCAAAAAAACATTAATCCCTATATTTAATTAGGATTTGCATTCCAATAAGCCATATTAAAATGTTTTCACCATAATATTTTAATAATTTTTTGTTCAATAAATTTCAATTATTCTCAAGTCATCAAATGGAAATTTTTAATTCTTATGTGTTGAATTGTGCATTATCATGTGTACTAATAGAAGCTCAAATTGAAGGAATGTCTCCATTGACCAAAAGCAGTAATGGATGTGTCATACCTTCTGGATGTGATCAATATATAAAAATTTATTAGAAAATTAAAAAAAGAACTGACAATTGGGGTCTCATAATATTATATTATTTTGAATGCAAGTGGCTAGATCAGCACCCATATCTTGCCCAGATTCTGAGTAAATTTACCCAATATATACCCTTTAAAGCACGCACGAATTAGAAATTAGCTTGCAGTGTTATACATGTTGTATAACCTCCCTCCATTAGTAGAAGAACTGTAAAAAAATGTTGTATCATGCTATCAAATGTATCATTGCAAAAAAAGAAAAAAAGAAAAAGGAAAAACTGTTTTCATGACTACAAAGTTTAGTGGAAGGGGAAGGTCATTAGAGAAATATTAAGTTAACAAAAAGATTTTATTAAAAATAGAACTCCCAAATTTATGTGATTAGATGTAATACATTAATTTTACTTTATAATAAAATTTGTAATCGGATGGACCGCAACAAGCTATGTCAATTTGTCAATTTACTTTTATGAAATATATTTATGAATCAATTCATATTAATAGAGTTTCAAAAGTCTCGATTGCCCGTTTTCAAGTCCATTTATAATTTTGTAGATGTATCCACATTATCCTCATCATGGTGCAGTATGCACCAAGCTTGTGAGGACTTTCATAATTACATTGATTTCTTGTCATTTTCACCACCACTTTGGGGCAAGGGACATGTTCATCTTATACCACATACCACATTATTTTTTTTTTTCTTACTAAATTAAAGGAATTATTCTGTTCATTATTCATACACCACATATTTAGTAGGAAAAAAATCATGTGTGGTGTGTGGTGTAGGAATGATGAGTAGAATTTTTCATAATAATATATATATAGGAAGTTCTCACTTGAAACCTATATATGTCATTAACACCGCCACTCAAGGTCTAGGGAAGCCGCTTGCCTTATCCTACCTCCCCATGTTCATCATGGCAGCAGGTCAAGGTTTGCGGTGGGTCTAGCCTTGCATGTAGGTTCTTTTTTTTTTTTATTTAAAGGAAATTATCACCGTTCATTCATTAAAGAAACGTATATTTATGATCGGATATATTTTAAAATGTCCCCATATCAAACATGACATCATAAACCAAAAGAATACATTTGAAGCTCTACCAGTATACTATTTCCTTTTGTGACTAGTCTGGGTTTTACTATACAACAAATTCTTTACAAACAAACGTCCTAGAAATGAACTTTTTATTTTATTTTAATTAACAATAAAGAAATAAAAATAAAAAGTAGTAAGATAGATATGAAAAATGAAGGACCACAAAAGTAGTAGATTTTTATGCTTCATTACCTTGCTTTATTTGGTCAATGGTAATTAATTATATACGTAGGCCAGCTAAGTGTGGATTACTTATTTCAAACATTGGTGAACGCAATTAATTAATGAATCAGGCCGCTAATATTACAACGGAATCATTGGTAAACGCAATCAAAACATTGGTAAACGCAATCCAAACATATATATTGCAACGTGCAACGCAATCGATCTTAATTAAATACTAGTAAGGGGCACGTATGCCCAGATGATAGAAATAAAGAAAATAAACATGAAATTTATATATAAGGCAGCGTCCTATTTAAGTATATAATTAAACAGCATCCAATTTTTTCTTGCCAAATTTTTTCACGCTCTTCAAGATTTATTCATAGAAAAAATTAGATAAAATTGAAAAGAATTGGTGCTAATAATGTTTAAATATATTTTTACATTTAATAATGTCGTCTTACCAGCCGATAAAAAGTTATAGAAGATTATTTGAAAACATATTAAAGATGTGAGTAGATATGTATATACGGCAACGTATATGCATAAGAAATATTATAAGCATTTATAGTAAAAGCAAAAGAAGAAAATAATTAATTTGAAATAATTTCATACAGATCATATTGAGTGAAGCAAATGAGATAATAGATCTTAGAATAGAACAAATCTATTAAAAGAAATCAATATCATGAGGAAAGGAAATATTCATACAACAAACATATAATGTCAACAATTTATCTTGACTGCAGGTGCATTTATATAAATATAAAAAAAAAAATTAAATAACATTTTTTCAAACGAGATAGAAGAGAACATACCAGAAAGTAGAGGACAAACAAAAGAATAGTACAAATAGAGGAAATTGATAACAACCGGATTGACGAACATGAGTAAAGTAAGAGCAAAAGCAACAAATCTATTAAATAAAAAACTTGGAAGATATGGAAGAGAAGAAATGATTAATCTTTAATAGAACTTTCATGCATCCTAATACTCTCATTCATCAAACCAAAGCCTTCATTGAAGAGCTCAGCCAACTTCAGCATGACTCCAAGACTTCAACAAATGCTATGAGTATGTCATCTCAATGGGAACCTCCTCCCCATGGTATGTTAAAACTTAACTGGGATGCTGTCCTCGATAAAATCAATTGTAAGGTGGGTGTTGGAGCTGTTATTCGAGAATGGGAAGGAACAGTCAAGGCCACCATGAGAATGAACCATGATCTATATCTTGACCATTTGCTGGCAAAAGCTTTTGCTCTACTGCAAGTAGCCATCTTTTGCAAGAGTCTAGGCTGGAAGGAACTAATCGTGGAAGGGGACTCCTTACAAGTCATCAAATACCTAAAGGTAGAGGAAGTCACTGATTCTTATGTGGGAACAATGATTAGTGACACTAAAAATATCCTGAATTCTTTCACATCTTGGTTTGTAAGACATACCCGTAGAGCTAGTAATATTGTAGCTCATGTTTTAAGTTGTGATGTACTTACTGTTGGTGATAGTATCAGGTTTGTTGGTACCATACCAATTTGTATTCAANTTTATCTTGACTACAGCTGCATTTCTATAAATATAAAAAAATTGAAAAACATTTTTTCAGAAGATATAGAAGAGAACATACCAGCAAGTAGAAGACAAATAAAAAAATAGTGCAAATAGAGGAAATTGATAACAACCGGATTGACGAACAGTAAAGTAAGAGCAAAAGCAACAAATCTGTTAAAAAAAAAAATAAAATATATTTTCATACTTTATGGAGATTTATAATTATATTGTTAATTTTATTAATTAAAGATTATTCTCGTGGTGTGCAATATTGGTTAGCAATGTATTTTTTTCTCATTTGAAGCCCAAAAGAAAAAAAAAAAATTCGGCCCAATTTATCTAGGCCCGTATTCAGCCATGAAGCCCACCCCACCCATTCTTTCTTCCAAATCCCACTCACTTTTCATATCTTAATGGGATAAAAACACATGCACCCCATCACTATTTCATCCAGATCCTTCTTCTCCTCTCTCTCACTCTCACTCTCGCTCTTTCTTTCTTTTTCTCACTTTTCTTCTTCTCATTCTCTCGTCTCTTCCCTTTCCCTATGATATATCTCTCTCTATCTACCTCCCTCAAGCCCAGTCTCACTTTTCATATTTTTGGCCACATTTGCTCTTCACGACAGTCTATATTTTTGTTTCCATCATGGATGTGCAGGTATGTGAAAATGTATTTCCTACAGATTTGAGTTGATGTAGATTGTTTTAACTCGTTTTATTTATATTTTTTTTCCTATAGATCTGAACAGATCTTCATATATTTGAAGAGATCTTGTTCAGATCTCAATGTTATTATTATTTTTTTCGCTTGATCTTTATTTTTTTTTCTTTTTCACTAATTTTGTTGTGCTTTCCTATCTGGTTATTTTGTTTTTCATAGATGTGGAGATCATTTTTTTTTTTTATGTAGCCGAATGAAGAAACCCTTTTCAATCCTTACAGATATGAGTAGATCTGAAAGAAATTTTTTAACTTTTTTTGTTATTGTCGTTTAATTTTTCTAAGATCTGAGTGTTTTTTTTTTTTTTGTAGAGTAATGAACAAATCGTCTTCATTGGCTATAGATCTAAGCAGTTATCAATTTTTTTGAAATTTTTTTATTGTTATTCATTATTGTATTTTTTTCTGTAGAGACCTTAACAAATCTTCATATATGTATATTAATAAAAGTGGTGAACAACAAACAATTTCAATTGTACATGTTTGGCTTTGTTCTTGTTTGGCCTTGCAATGTTTTTCATACATTTCCTCCTACGTATTTTTTTTTTTTTTTTTTTTACATCGTGCTCTGTGAGCAAATTATGTAATAAGCAATGAAAAAAATTTGACTTAGAAGAAAGAAAATAAGAAATCATACCAGACGATGCAAATCATGAGAAGCAAAGAACAAAGTTTTCAGAGATTTTGGTAAATAGATAAAACTGTAGATTCAAGAAGACCAAAAATTGTATATAAAAACAGCACGATAAGCATAACAAAGTAGAAGACCAAAAGGTAAGCCGGTTATGTGAAGAATGTAACAAAACTAAGGGCAAATCCATTATATGCCAATAAAACATAGGAAAAAAAAATATGTAAAAACAGGAATAAAAGAAAAAGGGATAAAGATAAAAAAATGTAGCGGTAAAACTATAAAAATACGAACAAAAGATAACATAAATCAAAGAAGAAAACAAATATAAAACGAGGAAAATGTTATACGAAAATACTGACATTCAAGTTTATATATATATATATATACTAGTAAGAGCAATGTGCGCTGGACGTTTGCCCAGTTGATCAATTTTATTATATTTTAAATTTTTACTATAAACAAACATAATTCTATCTATATTTTTAGAATTTTTTTTCTTGCTTACAACTCATATTATACACACAATTTCTATAATGTTTGTAACTATAATACGACGACTTGCAAGAACCAAGTCACAACTATGTACAAAATAAAACATATAACTATACATCTATATATATATAAAAAAAAAATAACATGAGAAATATTTATATTTAAAGCATAACATATAAACACTTAGTTTAAGCACAATTTCTATGTAAAAGTTTAAATTTGCATATAACAGACATTCATTAATTATAATTCGTAATAAGAAATTTATATGTTTGTCAAATATAACATATGAATAAGTAGAGTAGTTATTACAAAGTAAATAACACAAGCATCTTTCATACGAGAAAGATAAGAACATACTATAAAGTAGAGGATAAGAAAAATCAGCAGATCTATCTGAAACAAAATATAAAAACAAAAGAATATAATAAAGTTAAAATTACATTTATTGAATGACACTACGATTGCACATTAAGAATAATGATAACTACAATAAATGGAATGAATATTTATAAAATCCAAAGTTAAATACAATATAATACTGCAGAAATCGATCTTATTTTTTTTTTAGGTCTGAAATTTTTGCTGTTTTCTTCTTTATGTCTTCATATATTGTTTTCTTATATTAATCAATATGAATAATAGTTTTTTTAATTATCAAACTTCTTTATCAAGAAATTATATTATATAAAACCATATCAAACGAATTAAGTGATTTAATAGACATGTGAGTTTGTCTAATTTTTTAATAAAATACACTTTGAAAATAGGCTACCAAGTTATTAGGAAAAATATCTTCTTATTTTATGAAAGTTATAATCGCAGTAATAAAGAAATTTGTTTTTTGTTTTTTTAATTATAAGCAATGTTACGGCCAATAACAACATTAACACTATTATTAATATTAAATTTATTAGATATATAAAAATTAATATTTATTAATTGGTATGAAATCTTGCACGAAAATTTATAATCATAATAATAAAATTATTAATTTTTTTAATTATAAGTAATCTTACTAATAACAACATTAACATTGTTATTAATATCAAATTTGTTACCAATATATAAAATGATATTTATTAATTGATATGAGGTGTCGAAAATAATTTCTTTATTATTAAATTATATTAAATTAATAACAACAGAACCAGCTGATCCATGACAAACAAAATATAATAAAATTAGAATCTTATGTATTGAATGATGCTGTAATAAAATATTAAGAATGACAATAGACGTAATCATGAATAAGACAAAGATCTATAAAATTGCAAATTACAACGGTAAACAGCCTGTGATCATATAATACTGCACTTACAACGGTAAACATGCATGCATGTACTCCCTCTCAATTCAGTGGTTAGTTTGGACCAAAACCATAAATTTATATATCATTTTTCTTGGAAAGGTTAACGCGAAGATGCTTGATTGATCGGTTTTATACTATGCACTTACAATTTATTAAACATAAGGTATTATTATATTTCAATTAATTATTTTTTAAAAAATATAACTTTCATGTTACCATATATATACACTTCTTATTATTAAATTTTTCTCAGAGAATTTATTGTCAATCAATCTTGCCAATCATTCATATTAGACGGTTAATAATATAAAAAAAAAATAAAAAATAAAAAAAAGTCATTTTATTTTAAAGATGTAGAGGTTTTTCTTCCAAAAAACATAAATATACATATTATAAAAAAAAAAAAAAAAAAAATAGGTGTGTTGGTTTGGTCGTTTTTCTTCTTAATTTGTCCTAAAACAAATAGAGAATACAAGATGAAAGAAGCAACAACAACATGCAACCAAATCATCCAAAAACAATTGAATACACTATCAAAAGTATCTAATTCAAGAGAAACAATACAAAAACTTTTATACTAAACCGCTCCTAGAATAGAATCTAGGATAAATGTGCCAGAAGATATTGTCAACAATCATGTGAATAAGTAAAATAATTATTACAAAATATAAACACCAGACTTTTTTTATATTAAAAGAGATCAGGACATATCGAAAAGTAGGAGACCAATAAAAGAAACGTGAAAATGCAGGATTCCAACGACTGAGATGGGCAGTGGGCACAACTGAAATAAACATATAATCAATAGATATGTTTTAAAACAAATATAAAAATCAGAATATAATAAAAATATAATTATATTTATTCAACTTAACTATATTAACATATTAGGGATAATAATAAATACAATAAATTGAAACATATTATTTATTTTGTAATAGATATATAAATCGATTTGAATTATCAATAAACTATATTTCCATGTGTTATTAGGATCCACAAACATGGAAATATAGTGGAATGGTAGCTTATTAGGAGATCCCCACCGTTCATCCTCCTCCATAGCTCATGAAGACCAAAAGTGGAATGGTAGGTAGGAAAAATATCTTGAGGTGGATACATTCCCACCGATCATCCTCCTTAGCTTATGAAGACTAAAAGTGGCTTGTGAAGATGGATTATAAAATGAGATGAAATAAGATTAAAATTAAAAAATTAAATAAAATATTATTAGAATATATTTTTTAATATTATATTTATTTTAAATTTAAAAAAATTAAATTATTTATTTTATTTTATATAAAAATTTAAAAATATTATAGTAATAAAATAAAAGATTTTCAAAATTTTAAATTTTGTTCTTAAGACAAAGACCTTATTGTTTCCCCTTAGAAATATGAACCCGTCCGTCTCCTCAACTTCAAGCAAAGAAGAAAAAGTTTTCTCCTCCTCCAAGCCCCCAACGCCTTCATCTCCTTCCTTCCTCCTCTCTTTTCATCCTTAAGAGATCAAAGCTTCCTCTCCCCTTCTCCAAGCCGTGCGACCCACAAGCAAGAGAGGAAATGGTTTCCTTCCTTCCTAGCCGAATGATGCTCACTTCTCCTTACCCATTTTCAGTTTGTTTCCAAGTTTGAATCCAAGGTTTTGTTCACATCTTTCCTAAGGGAAATCCTTGAAGGTAAGACCCTTTTGATTCACTTTCTATTATGGTTTTGATTGGGTTTCGATTTTCTCCAAGTAAGGTTACCTATTGATGTTCGGTGTGGGTTTTTTTTTCACGCTTCTTGGGTTTTTTTTTTTTTTTTTTGTTATCAGTACATCGGTTCGTTGCTTCTCTCTCTCTCTCTCCTAAATTGCAAGCAAATCGGAAGATTTCCCTACTGAAGTTATGAAAATCGGAAGATTTTAATCACTGTGATTGGGTTGTTTTTTGGTGTCATGTATATCCGTATGGATTTGTTTGATTTTGTTGAGGTTATTTTCTGTGAAGTACTGATCCACCTGATATGCATGATGGGATTATAGTGTAAGAAATTCATTCATGCAGCACGCACTGAGAGAAGAAAGAATAAGAAGCATACCTAGCACAGCCGAGATTCAGGACGAGGAGCAATTTGAAACACACGGAGATTTCTTTTTTTTTTTAAGAAAGCAAGACTAAAGAGAGCACAAACGGAAAGAATATATTTGAGTCGGTTTCAATCTCTCAAAGGAAATGATAAGATGGGAAATGTAAAAAGACAATAATATTTAGGGGTGAAGCAAAACTTGAAACAAAAGTGGTAATTTAAGAATACAAGGAAGGGCAAAATTGGAAACAGAAAGATTAGACGAAAATACTGTTCTTCTAGGATTTGCATTTATATATAGTGAATATACACAAATTATTTTATTATCTAAAGAGAGTACGTCCATTTTTAGGCTTCAAAGTTAAATAAAGTATTGTTAGAATATATTTTTTAATATTATTTTTATCTTAAAATTTAAAAAAATTAAATTGTTATTTTATTTTGTATTAGAATTCGAGAAAGTTGTATTATTAGATAGGATAAGATGAAATAGATTTTAAAAAGTTAAATTATTTATTTTATTTTGTATTAAAATTTAAAAAAATATAATGATAAAATTAAAATGAGATGAGATATTTTCTAAAAATAAATTAAAATTAAAGTACTTTAATTAGGCGAACCATTCAAATCCCTCAAATAATGTTTTTGTTTGAGTGGTAAGTAGAATTATCGTGACATTCCAACAACCAATACCGAATCTGTTTTTAAATAGAAACCTTTCATGCTTTCACTTCACACATACTAATTAACATCTAATTCATTTGTGTGTGAGATCAGAGAAGAGAATGGAACGAAACGAAGAGATTATGCCAATATTGGAGAAAGGCCAGTCTGCAATTTGGCAACTCTTATTCGCCTTTGCCGACTCCATGGCATTGAAATGTGCTGTGGAGCTTCGCCTTGCTGACATTATACACTCTCATGGCGTTCCAGTTACTTTGAACCAAATAGCCTCTGAGATTGATTCTCCTACTTCTCCTGATATCCTTTACCTCGCACGAATCATGAGGTCGCTTGTCCACAAAAAGATCTTCACTGAACATCATTTGCCAGACTGCAGCGACACACTCTACGGATCGACCGAGTCTTCGAGATGGCTTTTGCATGATGCTGAGCAGAGCCTAGTGCCTATAGTGAAATTCCAGAGCATGAGCCCATGGCACTTGGCGCCATGGCATTGCTTGAGCCAATGTGTCAAAGAAGGTGGCATTGCGTTTCAGAAAGCACATGGCTGTGAGTTGTGGGACTTTGTAGCCAAAAAACCTGAATACAACACGATCT
>QEOT01124240.1:143356-213488 GCA_003123785.1 Pterocarya stenoptera | reverse complement strand
AAAAAAAAAAAAAAAAAAAAACAACAACAACTAACAACAAAAGAGAAATGCTACAAGGAAGCCTTACACCATACACCTCCATCTAACCAATATGTGATTTTTCAATTTTACCCTTCTATTTAAACACATATTTAAAAATAAAGATAGAATGACAAATCTTAAATAATATTGTAGAATATTATGCAGTCTAGCAATAAACAATATTGTGTTTACACACGAACTTGTAAGTAGTACTAGAACTTCTACGTGAAAATAATTTATTAATTATATCTAATGTTGGTGCAGTGTGTGCTACACAATTGGAGTGACGAACATTGCATCAAAATTCTGAAGAATTGCAAGAAAGCAATACCACCAGAGAGTGGAAAGGTTATAATTGTAGATATTGTTCTTGAGAAAGAAAATGATGACTTGTATCAAGATTTACGATTGGTATTCGACTTGGTTATGATGGCACAAACCACTGGCGGAAAGGAGAGGACTGAACTTGAATGGAAGCAATTGTTGATGGATGCTGGCTTTCCTCGCTACAAAATTATCAAAATCCCGTCTATACAGTCCATCATTGAGGCCTATCCAGTCATGTGATAATATTCATACAAAGAAATTAATTATTAGTAACTATATATCTGTCTCTATTTAATAAGAGCTTATCTCGTGTGAACAGTAATTTTCTTGTCCTTCTGTGTATAGTCTGTCTTTGTTGTGTCTTTTAGACATTCGATTATATCCTTTTGGGTCCGTTGAGTGTTGGGATGTTTTGGGTTTATCATTTTTGTCCTTTATGTTTTGTAGGTTGTGTCAATACAAAATTTATGATTAAAGTCTTCCGTTAATTTGTCATACAAAATTTATGATTAAGAAGTTTTTAATTTCATTGACTTTGATGTTATTGGAGTTTCTGATGCACTAGCGTCATTTTACTTCTGGGGAAGGAAATTGTTGTCTTTCTGTGCTGGTATGTTTTTGTGTCAGTATACCATTTTTATGTTTTTGCTCTATATGTTGTTTCTCTTCAGCAAGTTGCATTAGTGCATGCGTATAAGCAATTATGCCAGTTTACATCTTTAAATTTAAAAAAAAAAAAAAAAACTGAACTGTAAAGAAAAAACAAGAAAAACAAATACAAAAAACAAATAAACAAAACACATAAAACATTAAAAAAAATTGTCAAAAAAAATAAATAAATATCTAAAAAAATAGATAAAAAATCACAAAACCATTAAAAAAATATTCTTAATCAGTGGGTATAAAAAAACTTCATCATTACTAAAAAAAAATCAAATTAAATCCATGCATGTCTTCTGCCCGTTCATGGTCCTGTTATTGCACTTTCCTACAAAGTAAAATAAGATACATGTCAGAGAGATTTTAAGGAGAATACATCTAAGTGACTAAAAAAAACTGTGTCCGTTACTGAACAAAAAAATAACATATGCAGGCATGATTTCACGAGTTGTTTTCCATATTTGGTTTGGGAGTTTTTCTTTTCTCATGTCTAACTTGGTTGGTTTTACAATTTTTTATTGGTTTTGCAGTGGTATAATGGGTGATAGGTCGCCTAGGAGGATAGGAGACATTGCACTTTAAAAGTTAATGTGTTGTGTTTATCTTTATGAGAGTTACGAAATCTGTTTTCATCTTATGTTCTTTATTTCCTTCTAGACATTTTTCCTCATTACAGGTGGTTTTCTAGAACAGGACATCCAAAGGGCAAGCCTCTCATATATAGCGATCGAGAAGGTGGTTTCAGATTTTAACATATATATATATATATATTCATGTATACGTGACTAATGCTTGATCTTGATCTTCGTTCTGAACAATATTCGGGAAGCTTGCCTGATCATATATATGTATTATGACGTGGAAAGTTATATGGATCTATACGTTAACGTACGTACGGAAGGTTACATATATGATATATATGAGGGGCTTGCCCTTTGGATGTCCTGTTGTTGCTGTGCGCTTAACAGGGCGCATGTGTTTTTATCCTATTAAGATATGAAAAATGAGAGTGGGATCTGGAAGAAAGAGTGGGTGGGCTAGGCTTCATTGCTGAATACGGGCCTAGATAAATTGGGTCGGCTTTTGTTTTTTCTTTGGGCTTCAAATGAGAAAAAATTACATTGCTAACCAATATTGCACACCATCAGAATAATCTTTAATTATTAAAATTAACAATAATAATTTTATTAATATATAATTATAAATCTTCATAAAGTACGAAAATATATTATATTAATATAGATCTAATGTTTTTTAATGTATTTTTTTTTTTTTACAAATTTGTTGCTTTTGCTCTTATTTTACTGTTCATCAATCCAGTTGCTATCAACCCACCAGTACTGAAGGCCTAATTTGAAAAACCAAAATAATATAAAAGAAAAAACCTTAATACAAAATACGCAATAACTTCTACAATAGTAAAATAAAATAATAAAGACCATCATAATAATAATAAAAATAAACTGAAATTAAAAAGTCAATAATAATATAATATATTATTAGAAAATTAAAATTTATATAATATATTATTGTGACAAAACAGGAGAAGTGTAAAAAAAAATTCTCGCGTCCTTATTGGGTTTGGGATTAATGAGAAAGTTTTGAATAAAATACTATAAACAATTTTTAAGTTTTGAATATGTGTTCGACTATATTATATTTTGATCTAATATTTTTGTTGGACTTGTATTAAACTTATCGCAAGCAACTTTGCTAAAACTATCGATGTTAGAAATATGTGTTGGATTATGTTATCTTTTGAACTAATATTTTTATCTTCTAATATATGCAAGCATGTAATTATTATACTCTACTTAATTATCATTATCCTTAAATATTTGCTAGATTTTACTTTTTTTCTCATATGCCTTAAATTATTGATTAAAATCAACTTCTTTTATGAAATATAAACTTTTTTTTTTAAATAATTATTTTACCGAATTAGGCAAACGTACTTTGCACGTTGTTCCGACCTAGTATATATATTATATGGCTGTATATTAATAATTTGGTTTAGTTTTTACAAATATATATTTATTTATATAGGCACGGTTTGAATTATAATCTCAACTAAACAGAACATAAATAGATTTGCAGATCATCTTCTCGTTTGTTTTTGTTTGGCCATTATATATATGTACTTCAACGATTTATTGATGTTTCTCTTATTTATGGCGAGGCTAGGCCATTTCCATGAAGTAGTACTGTAGAATAAAGTAATTCACAAGCATTACTATGCTACACTCATTGGAGTATTTAATTCACAATCATTATTATGCAATTGGAGTATTGGACCCATCATTTCTTTTTCTTTTTTTCTAAGCAAGCAATTAAACTTCATTAAAAAAGATGATACATGAGGAGGGGGTGGGGTTCCCCAGCAAACACTCTAGAACAATAACATTAGTGCAAAATGGTGGATAAAAAAGAAAAAAGAAAAGAAAAGCTTTTTGCAACCAATTGCTTAGTCTTCACCCATGTCCTATAAAGAGGATATCATCTTAAAAGACGGTAATAAGCTGTTCGCTAAAAATGTGCCAACAATGGAACCACCCTTGGTAGCAGTGGAACCTCCACAGAAATCAGTGAGAGTGGCGGGTGCACTATAGTTTGTTGTTTTGAGATGACTTTTGGAGAGATCTGTAGTCCCTTCTTCAAGATCATGGGTTAGGAAAAACGATAACATAATGGAAAGCACGGCATTTGGTGGACTAATCTGTGGCTAGTGATCATTTGCATTCCCGCACTCCTGTGATGGCACGTGGCAGCCACGTGTCAGTGGCATGGAAACGGGGTGGCCTAGATCTGGAAGATCTCGACGAGATGAAGCTACTGATACGACACTTGTAACTGTCAGAGGCATCAGTGCGCAGCGACGCGTGAGGAAGATGGGCGGAAAACAAAAAAAGCATGGGCCCAACTCAACCAACTTTTCTGACCCAACCTAAAAACCAAACCCGTTTGCACACAGATTCGGTATTGGGATTGACCAACCCGTTTGGCTTTTTTTTTTCTTTTTCTTTTTTTTTTCTTTTTATTTTTCCAGGTATTGCCCTTTACCCATTTTAAGAATGAGTTTTGATAGGGATCATCTACTATATATATATGCAAAACGCACCATCACTCTCTCTCTCTCTCTCATCATCTCTCTCTCATCTGGTCTCTCTCTCATCAAGCTCTCTCTCTTATTAGGTCTCCCCCTCTCATCAGCAGGTCTCTCTCTCATCATCTCTCTCTCGCTGGGTCTCTCTCTCTCATCTCAGCTCTCTCTCTCATTAGCTCTCTCAGAAATGAATTCAAAACGTCAAATGGATCCATCGACGCCAGTCACTCACTCAATGAAATGCACCGTTTTGGACACATCAGGTGTGCATTGGATGCAGCTGCACAGTCGCTGCTCTCAAGATTTATTCTTTAAGAACTGTGTCGTTTTCGATACTCGACTTTCTGAAGATTTGTTCTTTAGGATTTTTTTTTCTTTTTTTTTTAGTTTTTTCCTCTCTAGGCTCTCCTACTTAGAGGCGATTTTCCTGTGGTGCGGGTGTAGTGTTCAGATGTTCGTTTTCTTCTTGGTTTCATCGGGTTGAAGTCATGGAGAATTCTCTTCAGGATCTCTACCAACATCTTTCATTGCCTGAAAAGGAAAGTGAGGAGATTGTGGTGGCACCTGAACAGTTGCAGGATGCTGTTCTTGGTGGTGATAAGTGTTTGATTATGAAGTTATTTACTAATAAGCATTATAATAAGGATGTGTTCAAGAGTAATATCAGGAAAGCGTGGCGTTTAACGTTGGGGGTGAGATTTCATGATTTAAGTAACTCTCATTCTTGTTGAGTTCGATGATAGGAAGGATAAGGATAAGGTTATTCGGGAGGGCCCTTGGTCTTTTGACAAACATATGGTCTTATTGAAGGATGTTGATGGTAGGAAACAAGTGAAGCAAATTCAGTTAACTACAGCATCTTTCTGGGTGAGGCTTCATGATGTACCTCTGATGGCGAGAACTGAGTACGTGGGTCATTTATTGGGGGAAAATTTGGGATTGTTGAGGAAGTTGATGTGGAAGAAGGTGCAATTGCATGGGGAGAATTTCTACGAGTTTATGTAACTTTGCAAATTTCCAAGCCACTACTGAGGGGTTCCATGCTCTCGATTGGGGGTGGAGAACCTGTTTGGGTTCGTTTTTCTCATAAAAGGTTCCCAAACTTTTGTTATCTATGTGGTTGTTTGGGACATGGGGAGAAAGATTGTTCTAATGTGAAATCTCATTCCAAGTTATCTGTAATGGATGCTTTACCATATGGAATTTGGCTTAATGCCGGAGGTTATAATGAACGTTTCTTCAGGGGTACAAACAGAGTACGACAAAGTCCAAAGTCATTTCCTGCATTCTCTTCTGGGGAGATGCAAACCTCAGAGTTGCAAAGGAGTAGGTCTCAGAAAGGTGGTGGCGATGCAGAGGTGTTGATGGCGGATGATAGTGTAGCTTATTGGAATGAAACTACCTCAACTGCTCTAAAAGCAACTGCCGAAGTAGTTGTAACGATGAAGGAAGTTGGACTGGAGGTTGGGGAGGCTTCTCGGAATGTAACTGCTTTGACAACTATAACTAATTCAACTGCTTTGAAGATAACTGATAAGGTAGTTGACAAGATGCAGGAAGTTGTACTGGAGATACTGGTAATTGAGAAAGAAGAAATAGATGGGAAGTGTCATATTGGGCCTACTAGGCCAACGTTGTCAAAAGAATCCGAAGAAGGCCTAAGTGAGTCTAGGCATGTGGTTAATAAGCCTGATGGCCAGCTTGGTCATAAATGGAAGCAGGTTTCTAAATTACATGAATCGACAATCCCTAATTCCTCGATTGCAAGTTTAGCTTGAGTCCTATTGGCAGAAAGAGCAAGAAAACGGAAGGGGGTTATCAAGGAAGGAGCTTTGCGTGTCAGGTCAATGAAGCATGCCCAAGTTTCGGAGGATTCAAAGGATGGGAATGGGGTCGAAGATCCTAAGATATCGACGGTGGCTATTGTACAGCACCGTCGGATGCCGTGAAAGTACTCAGCTGGAATGCTCGTGGGCTTGGGAACCCACAGGGCATTCGAACCCTCTGTGATTTAGTCAAGAGGGAAGATCCTGATGTGGTGTTCTTACAGGAGACAAAGCTTTTTACTTGGGAGTTCGAATCTTGTAAGTACAAGTTGGGTTTTATTAATTGTTTGGCTGTTAGTTCTTGTGGTAGAAAGGGAGGGATTGCTCTGCTATGGGGTAGAGATATTGATTTATCAATTATTTCATATTCACAAAATCACTTTGATGTTGTAGTCATAGATGGGAACGTGGATATGGGACAGTGGTTTTTAACTGCTATTTATGGCTTTCCTGAAACCCATTTACATTATAAAACTTGGAATTTGCTTAGATCATTAACTAGAATTCATGGGGAAGCTTGGTTGGTTATGGGTGGTTTTAATAAACTATTATATCAACATGAGAAGAAGGGTGGAAATCCAAGGCCTGAATGGCAGTTATCTGAGTTTAGGGCAGTTGTTGAAGACTATGATTTGAGGGATTTGGGTTATTCAAGGTATAAATACACATGGTGTAATAGAAGATTTGGGTAGGATCGTATTCACGAGAGGCTAGATAGATTTCTTGTCAATACTGCTAGGTGGAATTGCTATCCTAATGCTTGCGTCTCTCATGGGGTGGTGGCTTACTCGGACCATTGTCCAATTAATGTCAATCTGGAGTGTGCGAGGGAGTATACTAGGTTTCAAAAGCCTTTCAAGTTTAAGACTATGTGGGTGGGGGAATCAGATTGTGAGGAGATTATAAAGGGTGTGTGAGGTAGTAGAACAGATCAGTTATGTATGGAGACGATTTCAGATATGATAAAGGAGAGTGGGGAATGGTTAAATATATGGAATAAACACTCTTTTGGGAATGTTCAACAACAACTTGCAAAAGCTTAGAAAAATTTATAGAGTTTGGTTGAGGAGGGTTCAAGTGGTGGGGAGGCTGAGGCACTAAACTTGGCTAGAGAGGAGGTTCAAGTTTGGCTGGAGAGAAGTGAGATAATGTGGAGACAGCACTCTAAGGCTTTATGGCTTAGAGAGGGTGATAATAACACAAATTATTTTCACATGAAGGCATCATAGTGGAAGAGGGAAAATCAAATTTTTAGAATTCAAGATGATCATGGGCAGTGGCAAGAAGGAGATCAGACGGATAGGATTATTCTGGATTACTTTCAGCAGTTGTTTACTAGTTATAATCCATCTTTGACTAGTGCTACTTTGATTTTTTAGAACCTTTAACTAGGAAGGTTTCAGAAGATATGAATCAGGGTTTGGTCAAGGAATTTACTGTAGAAGAAGTGAAGGAAGTTTTGTTTCAAATGGATCCTGCGAAGGCCCCTGGCCCTGATGGAATGCTCCCAATATTTTTTCAAAAGTATCGGCATATTGTTGGAAACTCTCTGACTTCAGCAGTTCTTCAAGCTTTAAACTCAAGTTCCTTTCCATCTTCTTTTAACCTTACACATATTTCCCTCATTCCAAAAAAGAAGAGTCATTCTAAGATGGGTGATTATAGACCTATAAGTTTGTGTAATGTGGCTTACAAACTCATTGCAAAAGTTCTTTCCAGTCAACTTAAATCTGTTTTACCCAATGTTATTAGTGAAAGTCAAAGTGCCTTCATCCCGGGTCGTCTCATTTCTGATAATATTTTAATTGCATATGAGTTAGTCCATTACCTTAAACAGAAGAGGAATGGGAGAAAATGTTTCATGTCTTTGAAGTTTGATATGAGTAAGGCCTATGACTGGGTTGAATGGGGTTTTATAAAATCTATTATGGGGGTGATGGGGTTTCATCAAAAGTTTATTGATTTGATCATGTTTTGTGTGAGCTCTGTCTCTTTTTCTGTTTTAATAAATGGAGTTCCAAAGGGTCCAATAATTCCCACATGAGGCTTGAGACAAGGGGATCCATTGTCCCCTATCTTTTTTTTCTTTGTACTGAGGGCTTGATATCTCTTTTAAATATTGCTGGGTTGAGAAAGGAAATTTTAGGATTGAGAATCTGTAGGAATGCTCCTATTATAAATCATTTGCTTTTTGCGGATGATAGTATTATTTTTTGTCAAGCTGATACTGAGAAAATAGAAGAGTATAGAATCTGTTAGAGAGATATGACGTTGTTTCTGGACAAAAAATAAATAAGAAAAAAACTGTTGTTGTTTTTAGTAGTAATGTGAATAAAGTTACTAAGTCTGAGATTAAGAATTTATGGGCTAATTGTGAGATTCAACAATATGAGAAATATCTTGGACTGCCATCTATTATTGGAAAGAGTAAAAACAGGGCTTTTGAGTTTGTCAAGCAACGAGTGTGGCATAAATTACAATCTTGAAAAGAAAAATTGTTGTCACAAAGAGGGAATGAGATACTGTTGAAGGCAGTAGCACTTTCTATTCCAACCTATACTATGAGTTGCTTTCTTTTTCCTTCTAGTTTGTGTAATGAATTAGAGGGGATGATGTCTCGTTTCTAGTGGGGGCAGAAAAGAAATGAGAGGAGGATTCACTAGGTGAGTTGGAACAAAATGTGTCAAAGAAAATTCAAAGGAGGGATGAGATTTAAAGATTTGAAAAGTTTCAATTTAGCTTTATTGGCTAAGCAATGGTGGCGATTGTTTCAGGATGAGAGTTCACTGTTGCATTGAGTTTTGAAGAACAAATACTTCCCTCGTACCAATTTTTGGAATGCTGGTTTAGGAAGATGTCCCTCTTATTCATGGCGGGGTATTTGGGAGGCAAGGAAATGGCTTGTGGCTAGATGTAGGTGGCGTATAGGTGATGGTAAAAATGTGAATATATGGCATGATAGGTGGATTCTTGGTCATAATGCCCTACTGGCAGAAGGGGTGGGGATGAGGGATGATACTAGGCTGCTTTGTGTGGATGCCTTATTTCAATAGGATGTTAAACAGTGGGATGTTATTAAACTTTGGTTTCTCTTCAATCCAAATGTGGTGGCTGATATACTCAAAGTGCAGTTAAGTTCTACTACTGATGAGGATCAAAGGCTGTGGTCTTATGAAAGGAATGGTGTGTTTAGTGTCAAAAGCTGTTATCGTTTAATTTTTGACGAGCTTGGTTCTCAGTTTGCAAAGCCCTCAAATTTACAAACTCAAAATGCTTTATAGAAGCACTTGTGGAAGATGAAGGTCCCGAGCAAAGTTAAAATTTTCGCATGGCATGCAAGAATGGATTTCCTACTGGAGATAATTTAGTGCAGAAACATGTTCTGCCTGAGGCTACATGTAGATTGTGTTTTCATGAGAGGGAGGATATTGCACATGCTGTAGTGACATGTCCATCTGTGCAGGGCCTGATGAATAATTATATTCCTGATATAGTGTTTGATAGAGGCAAATCAGTAAGGGAGATGGCATTAGAACTTTGTGAAAGGCAAATGCATGAGAAGTTATCAGTATTTTTTGCTTTGGCATGGAGTTTCTGGTTTCGTAGAAATAAATTTATACATGATCAACTGTTGCTAACACCGAAACAGGTTGCAGATAGTGCTATATCTATGCTGAAGAGTTATGGCTAGATTCAAAAGAAGACCCAGATTCAGTTACTGCACCATTATAGTGGCAGGCTCCGCAAGCTGAATGGTTGAAATTAAATGTTGATGGTGCAGTTTTTTCTGAATTGGTAAAAATAGGAATTGGGGCTGTATTACGGGATGAGCATGGCACGGTTTTAATGGTTGCAAGCAAAGTGGAAACAGAGATGGAAGGTATAGAAGCTATAGAACTGATGGCCATTTTCAGAGGATTGCAGTTGTGTGCAACTATGGGTATTTCAAAACTTGTAGTCGAAAGTGACAGCTTGATTTGTGTGGAGGCTTTACATGATAGCAGCATGTCTAACTCTTTGCTTGGGGGTTTATATTCTAAAATTAGACATCTTTCTTCACATTTTGAGAGTTGTATTTTTACACATGTATATTGAGAGGGAAATATGGTTGCTCATATGTTGGCTAGGAATGTGAGTCAAGTTGATAATATTGTATTATGGTGGGACTGTGTTTCAGATTGCATTTCTCAAGCCTTATGGCTTGATAATTGTTTGTAACTTTTGGGTTTCCTGTGATGAATGAATTTCAGATTTCTATAAAAAAAAACTCAAAAGTCCTCTCACTCTCTCGACTCTCTGTGTCTCACCTCACTCTCTCGTCACTGCTCTCACTCTCTCTCGCTCTCTCTCGCAACTCACTCTCTCTTGCAAGTCGCAATTACTCGGTGTTTTGAAGGTAAGGATAGTTGTGATTTTTGGCTTCTGTGGGTGTTTTTGTTATGATGTGGGATTTTTAGTTTCTAAAGGGTTAGGGTTTGATTGTTGTGATTTTTAGTTTATGATTTTTGGATTTGTTTGTTCTGGGTAATATCCATCACACAAACTTGATCGTTACACTTTTACTTAGTGTCTCTGTTTGAAATTCTTTGTACTGGGTCTTAATCTGTTTCTTGCGGTATTGATGCATGCAGAATTTGGCAGTCATATCATCAACCACATTACTTGAAAGTACTTTTCCTTACTGTATGTGTAAACCAAGAAGACTTACAGATTGATATATATAGTTCTTAAAGTGATATATAGTCTGATAGTTGTTAGATTCCTTAATATTAAAAGAAAAGGCAAGAAATAATGGCCTTGTTACTTTGATACAATTTTCTAGCACAGATTTTGTATAGAACCACTAGCAGTTCTACCTTCTTCTGGGTAGGCCCAGTTAACTTTACACAATGCAGTCCATAGAATTTGGTCACAAAAGTGTTTTTAAAGGTTCAAACATTGTTAAATGTAAACAGACCTAAGTTCATGGACAAAATCTCATTTCAAAGTGAACTTCCAATCTCATACTTACAGTTGTCCAAATTGCAACTTTAGAAACAAATGCGTTTGGTGGCATATTCAAAGTTGTCTGGGACAATGTTTGCTGACCAAACACGAGGTATCCCATGACATAAATGTCTTTATAGCTCTCTTTGTACAGGATCTTAAATTGTAATATCAAAGAAATAAGAAAATATATACCTCACGGACATGCTGTCCTGCTTAGGCATAATTTGCCATTTTTTGTTAGCTAAAGTGTGATGTCCTGCTTTGCTTTCATAATATATTAATTTCTTTACAAATTTTCTCTATATTTAATTTTATGATGTTGATATATAGGCGTAGCTTTAGTTTTAATATAAATATATTGGTGTACATGTAATATAATTTAATCTCAAATTACAGTTGAACCCTAGATTGACAATCCCCTCTCGCATTACTGTCATGCGAGATTGTATGAAGATGTACATATTATAAGATAAGTTGAAGAACATGTTCATGGTATTTAATTATAAGATTTGCATCACTACTGACATGTGGACATCAACTCAAAATCTTAACTATATGTGCATAACAACCTATTTTATTGATGATGATCAGTTCTTGCATAAGAGAATTATAGATTTTAACAAAGTGTTCCTGATCACAAAGGGATAACAATTGGAAAAAAAAGATTGAGTCATCCATACTTGAATGAGACATAAAAAAGATATTTACAATCATAGTTGACAATGCATCCTCGAATACTACGGCCATCGATTATTTGAGAAAAATTGCTGAACTTAGGAACTGTATGGTATTAGACAATGAACTTATGCATATAAGATGTTGTGCACATATTTTGAATCTCATTATCCAGGATGAATTGAAAGAAATTGATAAATCAATTGTGAAGATTCGAAATACAGTTAAATATGTGAAGTCTTCCCCTGCAAGACTTAATAAGTTCAAGTCATGTGCAGAGAAACAAAATATTTTAGATGGTGGGCTTCTTTGTCTTGATGTTCCAACTCTGTAAAACTCAACATATCTAATATTGAGTGTGACTCTCAAATATTATGCGATGTTTGAGGTGCTGCAAGATAAAAACAATGAGTTTTGCCAATATTTACGTGATATTGGACAAGGAATACCAACTTTACATGATTGGGAGACCATCAAGGTTTTTGTACGATTTTTGAAGCTTTTTTATGATATGGCTTTGCGGGTTTCAGACTTAGTTTATGCAACTTCAAATTTGTTCGTTAAAGAAATATTAATAATCTATAACCATTTGAACAAATTTTCTATAAGTGGGAGTAATATGTTGAAAACTGTGTTAGAGAAGATGTTATTGAAATATGACAAGTATTGCGAGGATTTTGAGAAATTGAATAAAATGTTGTTTATTCCATATATGCTTGATATGCGCTTCAAGTTGGAAGTTTTGGAGTTTTGTTTTACAAATATTCTTGAACATGAGCGAGCGTCAAAACTTATTGATCGGTTAAGGAGGATGATTGAACAGATGTATAAGGAATATTCAAAACTAGTGTAGGTTCAAGTAGGGGCCAATCAAGTGTTAGCAACACTTCTTATGATAATGAGGATGATATATTCAATATGTATCACCAATTTCAAGCATCAAAAGGTAGGGTAGAGTCTAAATCAGAATTGGATAAGTATTTCATGAAAAGTGTTGAAAGATTGGCACCCGACTTTGATTTTCTACTATGGTGGAAGGTGAACTCAATCAGATATCTAATCCTTGCCAATATAGCTCGAGATGTGTTAGCTATTCTCATATCTAGTGTTACTTCTAACTCTACATCTAGCATTGGAGGTTGTCTTAGATTCATTTCGTAATTCATTGGTCTCAACAGTAGTTGAAGCTTTTAACTACACACAAAACTGGTCAATGGCTCCCTCCATTAACTATGACTCTCAAAATGTAATGAAAGATGTTGAAAGCTACAAGTTAATTAGAAACCGGTAAGTTTAATTAATTATATGTTTTCTTATAGTCATTTCAATTAATTATATGTTTAACATAATTTTTTATTTCATATAGATATAACTTTAAAGAATATTTTGAATGAGGCCGATTGAAGATTATAACAGGGTCACAACTACAAGGGCGTAGTATTGATATGGTGAATTATTCCTCATGAAAAATGATTTTTCTTTCTTTCAGGGAAAGGGTGATTATGTTTTTGTGGTTCAATGATGTTCTTTCGGAATTTCATGCATTCTGTGCATGAATTTGTTGTATGGATATGGTACAAATGCCACTCACTTGAGTTCCAATTGTTCAAATGTGACTTTAAAAATATAGAATGTTGTTCTCTTGGATACCTTTTGTTCACGTATGACTAAAGATTTTAATGCCAAATTAGCACATGCCCATCATTGTTCTTCTTTCTTTCTTTCTTTCTTTTTTCTAGAAAAGAAGAAAGTGGATAACCAAAAGTTGGTATTCTTTTCATCTATTGAATGTAATCATCTATATCTCATTTCAAATTGATAATATATATATCTCATCTTCCATAAATGATGAACAAAACAGAAATATTACTTTTAAAAGCAATTCAGCCTATAACTATTCCCAAAAATCGTGTGATTGATAAGAAAATTAGGGTCATCCGGTTTGAAAATACAATGAACCGTAGGACATTTGTTATAATGTAAATTCCAATTACATTTAAATTAAGAAATAAACATATTTTGCAAATTAGTGCATGATCACAACCTCCTGTATAAAATCACAAAAAAGCATTGGAACAAACCATTTCAAATTTTTTGTATAGAATGGTAATCAAAAGTTTCTAGTATATATATAGATGTATAAAATAAAAGAAGAAGAAAAAAAGGAAAAATGAAAAAAAAAAGTCAGAATACCCGTTTCTTCCAAAAATCTTTTTTGATCGAGTAATTGGCCAGGTAATCGTCCAAGGACTACCTCTATATCAGGTCGGGTCAGGTTGAGCTGGTACGAGTGGATAGTCCTACGTATCGTGTATCGGTATAAATGCATATAGAAACAATATATATATAAATATATATAAATATATATATACATAGAGATATCTGCATATTTGTTAGAGAACCCTTCCTCCCCATAGCTAATTATTAGATAGGGGATGAAGAACGTGGAACTTTCGTTTTACCACAGAACGTCATACATTGAAATTAGTACTTATAAATGTATGCATTTTTTATTTTTAATAGCAGGCTATCCTGCGATAATACCACGTGTTGATATACTGAAGTTATCTAATAATTACTTCCTCCCAGCTATAAATATAGCTCTTAATTCCTTCTCCTCTCTAAGTGCCTATGCCTCGAAAATGAAATAAATCCTTTACTATTATGGAAATAATCCACACCACGTATTTTCTGCAAGTACCAAATGCCGTGTAATCCACAAGATATATCTCTCTTTATAGAAAATATTTGGAGCATATAAGAGTAGACAACATAAATGCTTTTTTGGACCAAACTTATTGTGAAACTCGGCCATATTGAGTGATAAATATAGGATCTCATATTGCTCAAAAGGGAAAAGTTCTTGTACTTTATAATGATTCTAATGAGCTTGACCTCCCTTGGGATATTACAAACGGTACCAGAATCGATTCTAACTAGAAATATTGGACTTCAGTCCTACCACCTATGATAGAATGACCATTTAAGAGATGAGACTGGGATTTCTAATATTAAGTGGTGAGTATATGCGGTATATAGGGTTCAACATAATTGTTTAGGAGAGAGAAGTTCTTAATATTTATAATAGTCCCAATAAAGCTTTACTATACATTTGACTACTCCTTTTAAAGTATGATATTGAGTTGTGAGTACAAGTGATTGTATGCGATCTCATGTTGCTTAGTAGAGATAAATTCTTACTATTTATAACAACTCCAATAGAATTATAATAATATTACGACGACTTTATATGGGCCTACGTGTGATTAAACCCTCGTTGGGGCATTACAAATGAGATGAAAATAAAAAAAATAAAAAAAAATAAAAATAAAAAAAAAAACTATCACAACCAGGAATTTATGATGGAATGTTTCGACAAGAGCGCCAAGAATTTAAGTGGGAGAGATTGTGATACTCATACTGAGTGATGGGTATAGGTGGTGATAAGATCTCACATTGCTTGAGAATGATAAACTCTTGTGTTTTTTAATGTTTAATTACAATGTAGCACCAATTATGTCATTGACCGGGGTTCTTTTAGAGTATGGTATAAATGTGGCTTGGGCTTTTCAAAATCCTAGTAAAACTTGGAGCTTGTACAACCGACAAGCTAAAAAAATATGGTTAGAAAATAAAAAATTAGATAAACAATTAATTTTACAATTTTCATTACCTTGTGCTCAATTTGCTATTAAATTATACATTTTGGTACAATTTGTTCTCAATTGGACTCTTGCTAATGGTGTGTGTATCAATAGGCCTGGTTTAGACAAATTCTTAGCAGTGTCCGCAACGCCTCCAATAGTAACCTATGAACAGAGTAACAACTTCGAGTGATCCCAGGGAGATATCTTCGAATGTTAAGTTAGTGAGAGAAGCTAAAGTCTCAAAATCAATCTAATAATCTTGCATTATGTACGTCGGGGTGTAGTCTTCCTCATGAATATGACACTGGAGATGATGTTGTCCCATCGGCAAAGGTATCTTTGTGGGACCTATTATGTTAATGTGAAGGATGTTGATAGAGGAACCGATGAAGGACAAATAAAACCATACCGATAAGTGTAAATGTACTTTTTTTTCTTTTGCTTTTTCTTTCTCTCTTTTCAATCATTTTTTTATGTATATTTAAATATTTTTAAAAAATAAAAAAATTCCAATTCACTAATAATCACTTCCTTAATCATTAAATAAAAATAATAATAAATAAAAAAGTCAATCGGTTACTTTTATCGATCAAAATTATCGGTTCAAATAGCATTTTCCTAATGCGAATCTGAGATAAATCTTGTCGGGTCCCTCCCAGCCACACCAACCTTTTGCATTATCTTATGGTCTCCAAAAGATATTTTTTACTAGTTTCAACCATTCCTTGCCTCTCGTGAACTCCTCATGAAAGTATTTTTTGTCACTTGGCAACCTTTCCTCACTCATGGTGCATACTTCTGCCTAACAATTATCACGCAAATTCTACATGGTAGCGGGAGTTTTTCTTTTCAAATTCCTATCATGGCTTGCTCTCCTAGAAATAAGAACTATTACCAGCACATGTCGACGATTCATCGGACACATTCTCACCCATTCGATGGTTTGTTTAATGCACTCACGCCTGTCGCTTCGTGCAACGCTAATCCAAAACATGTCTTCGTAGTTTCCAAAATGTGGTTTTTCCACCTTGGCCTTATTTTCCCACGTCTCATCCTTTCATCTTCACATAATCGCTAGCGTTCTTTTCCATCCTTTCCTTCTCATTCTTCTCTTTCACGTCTCATCCTTCTCATTCTTCTCTTTCACTTCTTCCTTTACTCTACGCTTTATATTACTCCTCTTCTCCATCCATTCTCATTCTCTCGATTCCTCTTGCCTTACACTCTTCATGCTCCCAGAAACATTGCGACAAACACCTCCTAATCCTCTCGTTCACGTTAGTCTCTAGACGACACTCAAGGGAACCCATTTGGGTATGGCTTTAGACCCGCCACTGGGGCAGACTCTGTCCACCATGTCTAGCCTTCAAGGGGAGTAGTTGGATTGGGGACACCATTCAGACAAAGTTGTGACTCCACAAAGGATGGCTTGGAGTCTCGAACTTTGTCTAATTGATTCTTCCCGACTCCCGTAGTGGTATAGTCACGTTTGAAGGGGTCGTTGAGGATGTTGGGTTGTACATCGGGATGCTCTTGTTGGGATTAAAGGCTGCATTTCTGTCATCCCATCTAAGATGTTCTAAATTATTTGGACTTGGCCCCCGCTTAGCTGCTACACAATGCTCAGAGAATATTGTTGGCTTGTTGTGTTGTGTGCAGGCAAGCCCTTGATGTTGCTGAAGCTGAGACCCATACTTGACCATCCCTGAGTTCTTTCATGTTCACGATGTGAAAAGACACAACGGAACCAATGTAGTTTTCATTCTCATAATGGATATTGAGTCATCAACCTGGGGTCCCAAAGGAAAGAGACCTTATTTCGAGGGCGCAAGGCAAAACTGTTGACCAGACGCTCACCATGGTTTTGCTCGTTCCGATGACACTACAAGATGTTCCTTGCCTCCTTCTACTGCCACCATCCCTAAAGGGAGGCCCGCTAGCCACCACCTTTGCTAAATGTTGTTGTCCTAGCGAATGTTATTGTGGAGGGCACCCAAGACCTAGATTCGCTCTTGGATCCATCTTTTTTTTTTTTTTATTCAAATCCTGACTTGCTTTTTGACTCCCTTCCAAACTTTTCTATTTGAGAGATTAGCTCCCTCGGTCTCCTCATCTTCGGCCTCTGATGATTCTATCGAGGTGATAAAGGTAAACAGGAAACGGATGCACCAGGTGTTCCTGAGGGGGTGTAGATAAGGATGTTAAGGAGCGTTTTCCTTCAGTTGCTCCTGAGGGAGAGGTTGCAATGTTAGCAGGAGAAGTCCCATTATGTTATGAAGCCAAAAATATCAACCCAGAAAACAGAGTAATAATAGATGCTAATATGTAGGAATATTGAACAGAGTAACCATGGATGCTATGAAACTTCATTGAAAGATAAGAGTTATTCGAGGTAGCTTAACCTCCAGGATAATCCAAAATATTCAACAAGACAAAAGATATCTCATGTCTAATTCTGTATTGCGACTATATTCCAGACCTCCACTGCAGATTTGTAACTAACTCTAACTTTTGCTAAACTGACCTAGACTAACAAGAAGAAAACTCACAGTCATCAAGACGCATCGTTTGGTGTTTAACTTCCGAACGCTGCATTTAACACGGCATAACTACTGACCCTCACTAACACTAAACGCACCGTTTGGTGTATTTAATTATAAAATGCTGAGTATTTCACCTGGCCCCTTCACAAAATCAGACGGCGCCATTTCTTGTTCAAGTTTTTGTCAAGCCATACTGCTTGAATTACAAACTCAGGTAAATTTTCCCACCTTATATCTAAATTTTCTACATTCCAAGCATTCCTAGCTAGCTTGTGTGCCACCTTGTTCCCTTCCCTATCCACTTGCTAAACCAAGCATACCTCAAACAGAGCCTTGAGCTTCTTTACCTCCCTAACCAGATTTCCTAACAAAGAGAAAGAGGTCTCACTTGCATTAACTTCATTTGCCATCAATAGCCTATCACTTTCCAAGATCAATCTCTGAATTTCCATGCTTGCACAAGTTTGAAGGCCTCTAAACATTGCAAGAGTTCAATGTCTTCTGGTTCATTTACTTCATATGCAATTTTGCTAGCTACCAAGATTACATCACCCTTATCATCCCTCAAAACTGCCCCAATTCCTGCTTTGTGCCTGTCAAAAAATATGGCTCCATCGACATTCAACTTCAAGAAACCAATAGCAGGTGGTTTCCAGCAGCAAAGTACCTTGACTTTTGAGTTTTGAAACCCCTTGGCCCCCTTGAACAGAGACTGTACTGTTAAAACATAACCAATTGTTTGCTTAGGATCGAAGCAATTCCTTTCTATCACCATCTTGTTCCTCCTATACCAAAAGCTCCATGCTAGTAAAAATAAAGTATTTAATGCCTCTTTACATCCCTTTTCCAACACAACAGCTGCAACTTCCATAACAGACATCTTATTATCCAAAGTTTTCACAATTGGAACATAGTATTTCTAGTAGTCTATGATGTCAAGGCAAAAGAAGAGAGCATGAAAGGTATCTTCCATCACTTCCTTGCAGAAACAGCAACTCCCTTCTGTTTTAACTCCTCTTCTCAAGGTTAAGCTATGTAGGTAGCCCCTCCTTGCAGGCTCTCGATGCAAATACCTTAATTTTATTTGGTAGAGGCATCTTCCAGACATCTTTTCAAAGTCTTGTGTCTAGAGAAACTCAAACACACCCCCGGCTTGTCATTAATTTGTCTCTAAACAGCCTGTAAGCACTTTTCACACTGAAAGAGCCACTTTTTTTCTTGAAACCAAATCCATTTATCAGTTTGAGCACCTGGGTAGACCACAATCCTCAATATAATCCTCTATTATCTTTGGATTGAATAGAGCTCTTACCTTTTCAACATCCCACCACCTAGTTTGACAATTCAGCAATTGGTACACTATCTCATCTTCCCTCAACTCTTTAGATCCTGTACATAGAGTTTCATGTCCTGGTATCCAGTGATCCTTCCAGATTTTAACAGTTTTTCAGTCACCTATCCTCCACCTACAGCCGGCTTTTAGCCACTTCTTAGCTTCCCATATCCCTCCCCATGCATAAGAGAGATTTTTTCCCAAATCAGCCACAAACAGATTACTTTTTGGGAAATATTTGGCTTTATACACCCTTTACAACAAAGAGCCTTCTACTTGCAGGACCCTCCATGCTTGTTCGGCTAGCAGTGCCAAATTGAAAGTTTTAAGGTCTCTAAAACTTAATCCTCTTCTAAACTTTGATTCACACATTTTGTCCCAGCTGACCCAATGTATTATCTCTAATCCTTCTTCTGGCCCCACCAGAACCTTGCCATCAAAGCTTCAAGTTCTGAGCATAGTCCCCCAGGTAGCAAGAAGCAACTCATAGAATACATAGGGTAGAGAGGGCTACAACCTTGATAAGGATTTCTTTTCCCCCTTGTGATAAAATTTGCTCCTTCCAACATTGCAGCTTTTGCCACACTTTGTACTTAATGTTAGAGAAAGCACGAGTCTTTGATCTACCTACAGCTGGAGTCAACCCGAGATATTTCTCATATTGGTGTACCCTCTCCACACCCCATAATAGCATTATCTCCTTTTGATTAGCTTTAGGGGCATCCTTACTAAAAACAACAGCAGTGTTTCCTCGATTGATTTTTTGTCTAGAGGAATTCTCATAAATTTCGAGAAGCATGCGCACCTTTCTATTTTCTTGCATATTAGCCTTACAAAAAAATACACTATCATCTGCAAATAATAGATGATTAATGTAAGGAGTCCCTCAGCACAGTTTTATCCCATCAAACTGAAACTCCTTATTAGTAGTTTTAAGGAGGGCCATCAGTCCCTTAGTACACAATAAAAGCAAGCAAGGGGATAGAGGATCCCCTTGCCTCAATCCTCTACTAGGCACAATTGGGCCCATTGGTACACCATTTATTAAAACAAGAAAAGAGATAGACTAGACACACTTCATAATCAGCTTGATGAACCTTTCCTCAAACCCCATCTTCACCATCACCTTTTCTACAAAGCTCCATTCCACCCTATTATAGGTTTTACTCATATCTAACTTAAGAGATATGTAGCCTTTCTTCCCTAGCCTCTTTTGCTTCAGATAATATATGAGTTCATATGCCACTAATACATTATCTGAAATAAGTCTTCTAGCCACAAAGGCGCTTTGTGAATCAGAAATAAGAAAAGATAAAAATCTCTTAAGCCTACTTGCAACTACCTTTGAGACAAGCTTATAAAGTACATTGCATAGGCTAATTGGTCTATACTCAGCAATTTTGATAGGGACTTGTTTCTTAGGAATAAGGGAAATAAAAATGTGGTTTAAAGAAAGTGGGAAGTCACCTTGATTCAATGCTTGTAAAACTGCTTTTGCAGTGGACTTGCCAATGGTACTCCAATATTTTTGAAAGAATATAGGTGCCATCCCATCTGGACCAGGGGCCTTTGTGGGGTGCATCTGAGCAAGTGCCTTATCCACTTCTCTCTCAGTATACTCCATACATAGCTCTTCATTCATCTCTTTTGTAACCCTGCCTGTTAAACTATTAAGGAAGTCTATTTTTCCACTAGGATTGGAGGTGGTGAACAACTCCTAAAAATAGTCAACAATAAGTTTATCCTTCCCCTCACCCTCCTACCAGTTCCCTTGTTCATCTTGCTGCCTCACAATCTTATTCTTTCTTCTTCTTTGCGAGGTTTTCACATGAAAATATCTTGAGTTTTTATCCTCATCTTTTAGCCATAAAGCTTTTGACCTTTGCCTCAACATCACTTCCTCTCTCTCCAAACAGATTTGTACCTCTTCCCTTGCCTTTTTCAGATCCTCATTAGAGCTCCCCCTGCGATTCCTCCATTGCAAACATTGTAGTCTTCTCTGTGCTCGAGCCACTTGGTATTGGACATTACCAAATTTTCTTTTATTCCACACCTGCAGCTTCTGACTACACCCAGCAATCTTATCCATCTCACTTCTCCCATCTTACCCCCACGTGAAGTATGTTTCCAGCTATCCTTAACAATGTCATCACATTCAATTTCTCCCAACCACATCGCTTCAAACCTGAACATCCCCTTGCCTCTTCCAGTTTTACACCCTTGTGAGGCTCCATCCATATGGGGATATGGTCTGAATAAGCAGCAGCACCATGAATTATGGTAGCATGAGGATATAGCTAGATCCATTATGAGTTTGCAAAGAACCTATCAAATCTCTCCCAAATTCTTGCTCTTCCCTCCCTATTATTGCACCAGGTGAAAGGAGATCCACTATAACCCAGATCTTTTAATGCACAAGAGTCCAGCATCTCCCTAAAATCATCAAGTTGGGATTCAGGTCTTTTTTTCCCACCCTTCTTTTCATTCTGCATGAGTATTTCATTAAAATCCCCGCACATTAGCCATGCCTTTCTATCTCCACTACATAGCTCCTTTATCAACCTCCATGTAACTCCCTTTCAACTTGTTTCAAGATTGCCATACGCCCCTGTGAAGTAGCCCTCAGTTTGCTGGTTCTCACCCCCACACAATCCTAGCATGAATATGTGACCTAGAGTAGTTTATAATTTTCAAGTCCACATTTGCTCTCCATAATAGTGCAATACCCCCACTCTTCCCCATTCTTTCTACAACCAAACAGTTTGAAAAGCCAAGTCTCACCCTACATCCTTACATAGCTCTTATTGTCAATCTTGTTTCCCGTAGAAACAAAATATAGGGATCTTCCTTCTTGACTAAGTCTCAAAGTGTTCGAATACCCCGTGGGTTCCCAAGCCCAAGTGTATTAGAGCTCAATGTTTTCATGGCTTCTGGAAGCGCTGGCAACCAGCCTCTGCCGATATCAGTTTTGACATCCCATCTCAGATCCCACTTCTTGCATTCTCCACCTAAATACGTTTGGGCACCCTTACCAGATCATCTTCCTTCTCAGCCTCCCCCTTCATTTTCCTCAACTGTAACAACTCAGCTATTGACAACTTAGCAGCTTTACCCTCTTTTCCTTATATTCTCATCCATCATTTTCCCCCTTTATTCCCTGTTTTGTGAATCAGCGAGGCTAGTGGCTTCTTAGTACATATTTCTTTCCCTTTTTCTTTTTTTCCCTCCCTAATTTCAACATCTTCTTTCACTACTTCCTATGTACCAGATTGCATGGTGGAAATCAGCTCAGGACACAAAGAGAGCCTTTGCACTTCTTCTTTACCCGTAGCCAACTCTGAGGGAACCTCATTGACAGATTATTTTCCTTACTCCCAGTAGCCAAGCCGCTCATCTCAGCCAAACCAAAGGGCACCTCAGGGTGAGTTTCAGTTTTCATATTCCCACCTGCCAGACCTCTAGTCTTATTTTCTTCCCTCTTCATATCCTTACTATCTTCAACAACTTCAGCAACCTTCATTTCCCCCTTCTGACTACTATCCCGACGCTCCCACCTCCTTCAGCTCTAATCCACTGCCCATAAGGTAAACCCCCTTCCTCAAACATCTTGTGATTTTCTGCCCAGCTCCTACACTCTCGATGGCTATGACCCAACTTACCACAACAATAACAAAAATTAGGAAGTCTCTCATAAGCAAAACGAACCCAACATGTTTTACCCATCCCCATATTCATCTTTTTCCCCCAAGTAGAGGCTTCCCTACTTCGATTTCTACTCTCACTCGCATATACTCACCCCAGTTCATCTCCCCTTGGCCAATATCCATCTCAACCACTCTACCGATAGAACCCCCAATAAGATTTCCAATGTACTCATTTCCAGCTATCAATGGGAGGCCATAGATTCTTACCCAGAACAACCCCACTGTGAGCTGAATCTGATGCACTTGCTGAGTAGCTTCGATTTCCTTCACCATCCCCAAGCTTTTATCAAAAGCCCAGGGACCCTCCCGTATAACCCTCTCCTTGTCTTTTGCATCTTCGAACTCCACCAAAAGTAGGGAGGCATTCATCTCCCTAAACCATAATTGTTTCGCTCATGGAAAGCAATCTGCAGAGTAATGGAAAAAAAACCGTTAGCCCTACACTAGGACAGGGGTGGGGACCTCCACTCAGAGAGAGAGGAATTACCAAGTTTTTATAGGGAGAGTACTTAATACAAAAAATGGTTGGCATTTTGCCAAGTTACAAAATTTCCATGTGGTAGAAGTTTTAAAAAATGCTTAAATAGTCTTAAAAGCTCTTTAATGAAAAAATTAAGTTGTTTGGGTGTTACATATTTAACCACTTTTAATCTCAAATAAGCTTTTCTGAATAATGTAAAATGTAATTCAAAATTTAAAAAGACTGTCAATAGATAAAAATATCCATATAACTTTAAGATAATTACAACTTTTAAACTTTAAAGAATATGGTCATAATCTTTAAAATTTAAATAATCGTCATTTCTATTTTAGAAAGTACTTTTTTAATTTATTTCCATACAAACGTAACATATTTAAAAGTGTTTTAAACATATGGTTACAAAACAGTAAATGAATTTTTAATAGTAGAACTTATTACTTAATTTATAAGCTATAAGTCCTAAAACTATAAGTTATATTTCCCACTGCAATCCCAAACATACACTAAATATATTCCTTGCTTATCTACAATTAAGTTTCTTTTATCTGGTTGTTAAATGAAATTTTAAAATTGACAGATTTTTCAGAAGTTTTTTTTTTTATCCTATTTTAAAAATTGACGTGTGTTTCTTGAATATGTGAGAATCACATACTTTTCTTAATAAAGACACACTTGCTTTTCACACAAAGCTGTGTTACATGTACTTGCAGTTTTATTTACAATTTTACGTATAAGATTCATTTTATCATTTTTTTAAATTCAAATTTTAATTTTCAAGTTTCATAATCTTTAGTATATAAATAGCTCACACATGAAGAATTAAATTTTTTATAATTTTATTTTAAGCAAAGTTAGTATTTCTCTTTCAACATTTTCAATCGATGATATCATATTTATAGATAGATAAGGCAGAAATTTGTTCATGGCTGTTGGTCTAATCATTTTCTTTAATCATGTTTTATTCTTTTTTAGAATAATGATAGGCTTACTATCCTTCTATCATCTTTTTACTATTATATAATGTATTTGAATTTTTTATTTTTTAAATATTTTTTTAACATCCTTAATTATTAAAAAAAATTAAAAGAAAATACAACTTCACTAATGATCTTTCCTAACCATTAAGAAATTAAAAAAAAATAAAAAAAATAATAATAAATAGGCGGTAAGAGTGTGCAAAATACTGTGCCAACATCGACAATTAATGCAAAGTACTGTAGTCTTCTCTCAACGGATGCTGATGTGTAGCAGAACTTGCGGCTGTCCCATCATACAACACACATGCAGACATTTGTCCCACCAACCCTTTCTCTCTCTCCCTCCCTCTCGGCAAGCCACCCACGAAACCTCTCTTCCTATTCTCTTTCTTTCTTTCTTTCACCCATCACAGTCCAAGCATCGAATCTCCCCACTGTGGCTGAACCCTCCAGCAATCGTACCTCTGTGCTAACCATACCCAGAGCTCTATGTCCCTTTCTATTGACAAGTCTCCCCACGAACAGCTTACCAGTGCCTTCCCCCCGTTTTCTCTTTCTTCCTTCCCCCCATCACAGTCCAAGCAGTCAAGAGTCTAGTGTGCAATCGACGGAGTCCATCAACAGTGTTCGTCCATCGACAGTGAAAGCTGAACCCCTATGTCCAGCGATTGTACCTCTCTCTGTTGAACCCCTCTCTCCATCTCTCTGCATTGATATGAAGAAACCGTCTCTCCCTCTCTCTCGAGTTTGATTGAAATGGTTGTCTGTTGGTATACCCTCCTGAGGGCCGCGTCCTGTCTCTGCCAAGGTAAAAATCACACTTTACCATCTGGTCTGTTAATTTGGTAGCAAACTACCTATGTCGGAGGATTTACAGAATAGGAGTGGGAACTGCTTGCATGTATTTGTAGAGCTAATATTGTTACACAACACTTTAGAAATACTTGCATATATTTTTATAACTGTTGGGAGGCCAAACTTTAAAGTCTATTTTGTTTGAGATAGACTATTATCAGAGATCTCATTACAAGTTTGACTGCCCACGATTACACTATTTTTTGTTGGCCATGTATCCCCTGCACTGTGAAGATTAGCATCAATTTTAGTTTGACTTGAATGAAATCAAAGTAAAATTAGTTTGCCATGTGTGGGTAGCATGATTTGGTTTTTTTTATTGGTACTTGTTAGCAGAAATTGGAGTCATTGATTTGAATGAAATGAAACTAATATTAGTTTCTCTACCTGGTTGGCCTATCCCAACCCTCATGACATGACAAGTTCCCAAATCCCTCCAGCGTTATCTTCTACTTTTTATAGAGTTAGGATGTTGTACTTCAGCCGTAAGATTATACAAATCGTTTTTCCTATAAATCAAAAGTGTAGACTATGATTTAATTTAAAATTGCTAACTAATTATTCTGAATTAATGGTTGAGATCACGGTGTCCCCATTACTTGGGATCACGGTGTCTTTCTTACTTGGAGTGCAAGATTTTCAATACCTTTGGAATAATTAGTTTCAGAAAACTATTTATATTTTTGGCCTGAAATCTCTGTTGTTGACCGAGACATTCAAAAGATAATGGTTGAGAAGTGTAGCATTGCTCCTTAATATTAATGTAGAGCATTGGGTGAAAAACAATACTTGGGAAATTGGTAAAGGAACAAATCCTTTTGCTGTTTTGCAACCTATGTTTTGTCTTTCCCCACCGTTTCAAACTCCAATCATAAACCAAAACAAAACAAAATTGTAAACTATGGACTGACTTGCATTTCCGGTACACAGCTTTTTTATAGTAAAAGGTTCATCAGCTAGCATAGAGGGTGACAAGATCTTGCAGCTTTCAAATTTCAATTTTAACTTTAGCTCAGTAAATTAGACATGGATGGTTTCTTGGAGTAATTTCCTTGGGAGTAGAAAATGACATAATGTGAACTTTTGAATGACTGATTGGGCTGGCTTTACATTCATTCTGCATAGTCTGTTTCTTTATTTTCTTGAAGTCCTTAGTTTTCAGTCTAATCTACATTCAGTCACATAAAGCTAGGGACTAAAAACTCAAATATTGCGGTAGTTTTTAGGTTCTGATAGAATATTATTATTCAAGTGATGCTCTTCCTCCTTTGTATTAAACATATTCTGTCCTCTGCTCCAAGACATTAATTTGGACGAAATCCTAGAAATTCCTAGGCATTTGGCAGACATGTCGTTCGTTTCCAGAATGTTAGTGAGCAGTTATCATGATGTTGCACACTAGGCACAATTACTCTCAGAAAACAGAGCCCACTAAAGGGGATGGTTGCGGATTGGCTATGTGTAAGGTTAAAATAAAATCAATTTAAAACATCAGGTCTCTGATTTGTGCTTATGAGTTAGGATGTTGTACTATTGGTTTTGTAGTTGTTTATCCAAGTAATAGATGCCCCTCGGATAATTTGATAATTTGAGTATTTGAATTGCCAGGTATGTGCAATTTCCCCACATTTTGTCTGCTTAATATATATTGTTTTTTTTTTTTTTTTTTGGAATTGTAGAGCAGAATGCATGGTAGGAAGCACCTGGCTTTTGACTATATCAGTCCTGGAAATATATGCATTTTTTTGTGGTGATGACACCTAGGGGTGTAACAGGTCCAGTCCGGTCTGGTTTTGGACAAAATCTAGAACTGAACTGGTATGTACTGATTTTGCATTTTCCAAAACCGATTACGCACCGGTTACCCTCCTAAATCGGTACTTCCAGTTTTACCGGTTTTCGGTCCAGTCCAATTTCTCGATTTTCTTAAATTGTAAGTTTGACAGTTTGTCATTAAATATTTGTTTATTAAAAAATAAAAATAAAACTGATTTATAAAAATCTGTTTTATACTTTTATTAAAAAAATCTGCTTTACTAAAAAAATCAGCTTTACTAAAAACTACTTAAATAAAAAAAATTTGTTTTACTAAAAAACATCTAATTTATTAAAATCTGCTTTACTAAAAAAAATCTGCTACAAGCTTATAAAAAATCTGCTGTAAGCTTATAAATATTAACTACTACAAAAACTGAAAAAAAATCTGCAATAAAAAGAAAAATCTGCTATGAGCCTATGGATTAAAATAAGTTCAAATGTTTAAATTAGAAGTCCAAAAGTCCAACAAATTACAAGTCCAAAAAGCCCAAATTACAAGTCCAAAAGTCCAAAAAATTATAAGTCCAAACACTAAAAGTCTAAATTATAAGTCTAAAAGTCCAACAAATTACAAGTCCAAATTACAAATCCAAATTAGAAGTCCAAATTACAATAACTTATAACATCCAACAAAAAACTTTATAACTAGAACCAATAGCTATGTACCCAGCCACCAACTCCAATAGTCCATTCAACAAATCTTGTAATTGTATGAAAATAAATCAAGCAATTAATTCCAATAAAAAGTTAATAATTACATTAAATAGAAAAAAAAAACTTAAGGAAAGATGTTGTACAAGTTGACCTACCTTAAATTTAATTATATCCAACCAAAGAAGTAGGTCCAAAAGAACTCCCTACCCTAGGTCTCCCATGAGCTCTACACAAAAGAGAAAAAAAAGCATGATAATAAAAGCAAATTACTAATATGATTTTCATTTTAGAGATAGTTAAAGAAAAGGAGAATTAGGCTACATACCTATATCAATTTTCTCAAACTCCTCAACATCATCCATTAAAATGCGAATGTTAATCATCGCAGAAGAACGAAGTCAATTTTGTGTACAAATAAAGGCTTCTACCATAAGTGGAGATAGGCTACTGCGGAAAGGATCAAGTACTCGACCTGTTGTGCTAAAAGCCAACTCAGAGGCCACTGTAAATAACGAAACTGTAAGAACATCCCATGCAACTCTTGAAAGCACGTGGTATCTAATGAAGTTAACCTTCCACCAAGTCAACAAGTTGAATGTCACATCATCTTCTTCACATTTTTCAGATAAATATCTCTCCAGTTCAGATTTACTCTCCAAAGAGTTCTCTGACTCCAAACGCTTCTTGATTTGTGCACGGATAAATGATCTGAAATCACCTTGACCTACCCCAACAGTTGAACTTGTACTACTAGCCCCTCTCTCGCTTGATTGGCACATAGTTTGATCTTGTGCCCCAACATCACTTCCGTCATTTTCATAATAATCATCATATAAACGAGTCAAGGCAACTTTAACCCGATCCACCAACATAAGAACTTTTGAACTATTATCCTCATACATTCCTTCAAAAATAAATATTAGACAACGCATTTTATATCGAGGATCAAGAACCAACCCAACATACAACAAAAGATTCATTTTTTCAAAATTCCTCCAATACTTCTCACATTTAGATTTCATACTAAATGTCATTGTCCTCAAATTATGATGCCCTTCCACTCACTCCAAATTTATTGCAGCTTGAATTGTCGCTAGCTCAATACAAAACTGTTGCAAGTGACATAATTGGTCCCCGAGAAACGCAAAGTTGCATCGTAAAAAAGTTTTAGAAATTTTACAAACAACCTACTCTTATTCCAATCATCCATGGTTGGAGGCCCTAACTTGGATGCCCCACCTTTACCCAACTCACTAACACCATCATCCTCACTATCATCCTCCCCAACGTTCTTAACATATCCCGAATCTTCATCCTCTAGCCGTTGAAATGCTTTTTGAAACTTTTTAGCCCTATCCAACATCATATAAGTGGAGTTCTAATGAGTTGCTACATCTAAGCATACACTACTTTTACAAGTAATATCCTCACTATCACAACATTGCTTAAATGTGTTCAACCTTTATAGAGATGATTTCACATACTTCATAGCCCCTCTAATTCGTGCAATTGATTGATCATATTCTTTCAAACCATCCCGAACAATTAAGTTCAAGATATGAGGACAACATCTCATATGCAAGAACTCATGTTCCAAAATCGTATCCTTTCTATTCCTTGCCTTTCTTTTGATATACGAAGCTACCCCATTATTTGAACTTGTATTATCAAGTGTAATTGTCAATATTTTGGGCATCCCCCATTCGAGCAAACACACTTCAATTTGTCTACCTAATGTCTCACCCTTATGGTTTTCAACCTTACAAAATTTGATTATTCTTCTGTACATTTTCCAATCTTCATCAATAAAATGTGCGGTGAGACACATGTAGTTAAAATTTTGCACAGATGTCCATATATCCGTAGTTAGACAAATGCACTGCCCCTTAAGAGCACTTTTCAACTTGTCTTTCTCTCTCAAATAAAGTTTAAAAATATCTTTTGCAACCATTACATGTTATAGAATTCCATTCCATCTAGGTTGCACAATAAGCATAGATTTCTTAAACCCCTCCCCTTCCACATGTCTAAAGGAATCTCATCAACAACCAACATTTCTGTTAAGGCTTCTCTACAAGTCTCAATACTAAAAGCAATAGGTACAAGCCCCCCACCGCTTGATCCAGAATGGAAACCCAATACAGATTGTTTTTTATCCACTTTCCTAAATGGAGACTTCTTACATATTTTTTCTAAGTGTCCCAACATATTTTTTGTGCCATTTGTATTAGAATCACAAGCATAAGTCATCCCACAAAGGTTACATGCAGCCCTAGGTTTTGATTTATCCTCAGTATTAATCTTTGTAAAATAATCAGAAAGCTATAGATCTTTTCCTACCATTCCCAGGACCAGTAGATGGCTTACTTACATTAGATTTGGGAGAAAGCAGATCATTAGTCGCTGTTGATTCCATGGTCCTTTGACTCCTTTCCATTGAAGGTAGAACATTGACAGGTGTTTCATTTGAACGATCCATATGTAGTAACAAAAATAAAATTAATAAAATATGCTATAACTATATGGGTTGCCATTGCCAATCAGTATTTCATAATTAAGCAAGATAATGATGAATTATGGGTTGTTTTATTAATGATCACACTGGCCACCATTCCAAAACCAAACCTGTAATATTTTTGTTCTTGGAGAAGCAGAAAACGTGAGGCAAACCAGATGCAATTATCCCATTACAGATTACAGATTACACAGACACAATCACAAAAATCCTAATAAAACATTTGAATGATCTACATGCCATAACTTTGATAAATTTGATAATGAAGTTCTATGTTAGGTTCCTATTGTGATGGTGATGTGATGATTGAATGTAAATGGGGAATGATCTATTTATGGCTGGAATGTTGTAGGAAATGGAATGGAAATGAATACAAGTTCTTACAAGCAAATCCATAATCATTCTACTCTTTTTTTTTTTCCTTCCCCCTTACTCTGTCCCTGAACCTAGGCTTAGTTCTTAGGTCTTAGTTTTTTTCCTTCCCCCTTACTCTATCCCTAAACCTAGGTTCGATTAGGTCTTAATTCTCTGTCACATGGCCAAAATGATTCAGGTATCTATCTAAAAGACTAAATCTAACAAGTAATGAAATGAAACAAAAACGGAGAAACATTACCATGAGGTGAGGCCGAAGGTCTGTGCAGCGAGGAAGAGAGGTGAGGTGGCGACTGGCGAGGCAGAGATGAGAGTGGGGTCGAGAGGTGAGGCAGAGACGAGAGTGGAGCAAAGTGAGGCAGTTGGCAGAGCGGCGAGGAAGAGACGAGAGTGAGGTTCGATTTTTGGGTTTATTGGCATTATTGCCTTCTGGAAGTCTAAACGGCGCCGTTTCTTGTTGGTATAGTGGAAATGGCACCGTTTCCTATTGCTTTCTTCTATGTAGATGGTTCTTCTTCTGTCTTTCTTTTTTAAATGATAATTATAATTTATATATATTTGTAATACATTTAATACATAGTTATAGACTATAGCGATTTAGTTATAGTGATTATTAGACTATATAATAGTACTAATATTAGACTATTAGTATTAGTTATATATTAGTATAGCTATATAATATATTAGACTATATAATAGTATTAATATTATACTATTGGTATAGTTATATATTAGTATTAGTTATAAACTTATATATTAGTATATTAGTATAGCTATATAATATATTAGACTACATATAATATAATTTAATATATATTTTTATGTTTAAAGAATATGATCAATTAAATTTTCATCTTTAAGATTGAACTTTTATAATTTATCTTATATATAATTATAATTTATATTAATAATATATGATCAAACAAATTACAAATGTTCATATTTAAGATTAACATTTTATGTTATAATATGAAATTATTTCATAGATGATATATAATTATATATATTATATATACAACTTTCACATATAATTATATATTATATATAAAACTTATATATATAAAATATTTTGTATAATATTAATTTTGTATAAAATTTATATATAAAATATTAATATATATATATTTCCCCAACTAGTCCGGTCCGGTCTAGTCCGGGAAGTCTTAAAACTAGAACCGGACTGGTTTCAGCCAGTTTTCCTAATATAAGAATCGGTCCCGGATCGGATTGGTTCAAAATTGGGCCAATGGGGCCGGTCCGGTCCGGTTTTTTAGTCTAAATTTACACCTGTAATGACACCATGATACAAGAAAGAAATGTTGGAGGGATAGTATATTAAAAGCAGGTTTCTTGCTGCTTTTATTTACTCAGTTTTATTTCCTATCCCCAACTTTCTTACTAATCAAACTAATTGTGATTTTTTTCTTTTATCTATATTACAATGCTATTGGTTGAGATATTCCACTCGTGCACCTAGGGAGGTATGACTAGTGCATTTTGATACGCTTTGTTTTTTTTTTTTATCACATTCACTACATTATCATATTAGAATATGACTGCTTATGCCTCTCTTTCTAATCAGTTCATGATTACTTGATAAAGCTAATATGTGAGTTGTTATTAGACAATGAGTGGCTAATCTAGGACACTTGTGGCCACACTAACCGCTAACCATTACTAGCTTAGGGAAATTGGATTTTGGATTCTTATGTTTGCATTGGGTAGCACTTGATGAAGGATCCTGAGGGGAGCAATACCGGCGAACTGTGGACCGATGGGATGGAGGAGATGTTGGCAGATATTTTCTACCAAGACAACCTTGAGGGGAAATTGGTTGGGTCGAAAATTACCAACCGAGACCACGTCAAACTTGCAGAAAAGATGACTCAAGTTGGGAGGAAGTCAAATGATGCTAACCAAATTTGGCGGAAAATCACTTAGCTAAGACAGAGGCTACGACTGTTCACTGATTTGCTAAGCTAGACTAGAATGGGTTGGAATTAGCAGACGAAGACTGTAGTTGCCACGGAGGAGCATTGGGCTAGGGCAATATCGGTAATATATATTATTCATCTTAACTGAATTTTTCTTCATTTATTAATTAGAAGAACATTTATCATAATTCTATACTGTTGTGCATGATTATTGTACTAACATAATCGTGTCATACGATTAGGTGTGTGGCCAGTGGAGGGAATTCAAGAGGGATGACTACGATCTCTTACGCACCATTTTCAGACAATCTATTACCACAGGGGTCCTCCATTATGCATCCACGCAAGAACCCCTCTTGTTGGATGAGGAGAACCGCCTTGAGGAGGAGCCAAGGGTACGGAGTCCTGTACTGGGAACTGCTATGGATGCGCCCATTGATATAGACGGCCCGGACATGAGTGCGCCAGGTGTGAGACGGGGGAGTTCTTCAAGGATCACTCATCGTAGAGCAAGGGAGGCTGTTCTGGATAACATTTTTCCATAATTGAGTAGAGCACAAGAAGTGATGGCCGCCAGCACTGCTGCTATGACTGAGTTGGAGTTGAAGATGTTTGGCGAGGGTGCTAGTATAAAGTGTAGCAAAGGTGAAGGCTTAAGTGAATTGGATGTGTCATTTAGCAAGATGGCTCAATGTATGAAGTTGTTGGAGGAGTTGACCCCGCTGGTTGCCAGCAGAACAATATAACAAAGCATCAATGTATTTTCTTCAAGAAAATATGCTGGACATGTTCTTATGCATCGCCCCGGAGCGCAAACTTCATTGGATCTGGGGGTTGCCGTGACGTCGCACATGAGGATTGGCTTCCGAGTTGCATGCGTTGTTATTAGTTTGGTTATCTTGTTTTCCCCAGGATTGTTTCTATGTAATATGCAGGACATGTTGATGTTGGTTATGTCTAATTTACCCTAGGATTCATGTTTTATGGACTGAGTTGCATTTGCAGCATAGCTTACTTCTTGTTTTATTGACATGGTTTTAGCTAGTTTGAACAGCTTACTGAGTTACATTTGATGCATCATTTGGACATGTTTTATTGACATGGGTTAATTGATTAACTTAGTTTGAACAGCTTAAGTTTTTTAGTGTTGTAACTAAATTGACTCCTTTTCGTGTGATCTATTAGGTATATTTTACAAATATTAAAAATATACCTAATTTCTTGTGATCTATTAGGTATATAGAATTTTCTGGATTGAAGTGATCTATTTGGATAATTGTAGTTTTGAGATTACTATTAATATGAAGTACATCATGTTTGGTTGGCTCCTCCATGGTTTTCAACTCTTCAGTGTAGTTATGGAATACCTTTGAGGACTGCAAAGAGGTTGAAATTGAACATTGGTTTGTGTTAAAAGAGCTTGAACTTGAGAAGGGAAAGTGTTGGTTTTAGTCTAGAGATCAGACCCAGAGTTGAGTCCAATTTGCTGTTGTTGCCACTGAAATTATTGCTCTCCAAGTTGCTGCAGTTGATCAAATAATTTTGTGGCCAACAATATGGTGGACGAAGCAAAGCCTGGAGGAAGACATGGCTATAATCCAATATAATGAATGAATTTTATAAATATCTGTAATGAAACAATATTTGAAACCTGATGGCCGAATTACTCGAGCCTTGAATGGACCAAAAGAGTTCATAGATGTTTCAGGTGTAGTAGCAATATCCGAGGGTGCAACTAGGTGAAATTTATTATGCATTTTTGTTGTATACGTAGGATAATATGAAGTTCTTTGTGAGGTACATCAAGTTTGACACATTCCACTCCTGCAGCAGTAAATACAAGTGGGTCCACGCCAACAACTTGAAAAATTCTCCAAATAAAGAACATCAGTTTTTTGCACCCTACCCGGTCCTCCATTAATGACTCATGTTGATGTATTATTTTCTTTCCTGCAGCACTAAATAATGCTAAGCAGGTACATCCCAACAACTTTGAAAAAAAAAACATGAAAGAACATCCATTCATTTCCACCCTACCCGGTCCTCCATTAATGCTACTTGTAGTTGATGTGAAAATTCACTCCCCCAGCAAACAATAATGCTAGCAGGTCCATGCCAACAACTTTGAAAACAATATAAGAAAATATCAGTGTTTTGCTTGAAACAATGCAGCTCGTCATAGCTAACACCGAGAGGAAAAAAGCGAGCATCGAGTACAAACATTGCTTCTTCACCTCTCTCTCTCTCTCTCTCTCTCTCTCTCTCTCTCTCTCTCTCTCTCTCTCAAAAGGGGTTCAACTCTTCGATCGGATCGACGTCTTTCCTCACAAATCTAGGTCCACTCTCTACGTTATGCTTTTCTTGTATCCGTTGTTGGGTTTGTTAAATATTTTAACATGAACATTAATAATTAGATCCTTAATTTTTTATGATCCACAATAATAAAACAATGATAATTAAATATGTACTTTTCTACATCTGTTTGATGAAGAAATTAATCTAACTATAAGAGAATGATCACCCTAGCAACTTAGCCTCACGAGTGTCTCCCGATGGCTAGAGGCACTCTAATGTTGAAGATGAGAACCCTTTAACCCCTCAGTGCTATTTATAGACTTCTGACCATCAAGAATCTAAGACTTTCTGTTTGATTGTGATTAGAGATATAGAGTTAATCTTATCTCTTAAGAGTTTCCTTATCCTATTATAACTCATCTTGTAACTGATAAGTTTTGAACTATTCTAAATTCTATCAGATGGGTGTGTGGGACACAGAATTTAAATAAAACTCTTACATTCTCCCACTTGGCCCATACGCCCATAAATAATATTTTCCATGCTTAGATTTATTACAGGAAATTAACCAAACTATGCAAATTCATTTCCTGAAACTTTTCATAGCTCAAAATGCATTTCATGAGATCCATAATATCAATGTCAAATCAACTACTAATGCGAGTCATGGCGGTCCTCTGTTATATAATCAACAAATTTCCTTCCATATACCACAACATCAATAACTTAATTTAACATGATCTTTAGTTGGGATAATTAAGGCTAATACTTAATCATTTTGAGGACACTGTAAAATATTGAGCGTGTCACATTTTATTTTTAAAACATCTATTGAACAACAATTCTTCATGCAAAATCTTTCAAAATTCTATGCAATTATACTGAGGCAATCCTAACAGTCATCGTCTTGATATCAAAATTCAATCCCAATTACGAATGATGTCTCATTCATGCATTCCATTTTTTTTTAAAGTTATTTAAAGACATAACTTTAATGTCATACTACAAACCTTGATTCATACTTGCCAAAAGTCATATACATGCATGACCATAAATACAAATATACTCCTACTGAGTTATGAGTATATACATTAACAATATTTTTCTTAATTCCAAAAAAATATTGATATTATCAAATTTCAGATACCAATTTTTCAGAAAATATGTTACCTCTTCTAAGTAATCATTTTATTCGTTTCTTGTATATTTCAGACTTTCTCTCTACAATTTTTTTTACATATCTTTAATGTAACTCTAGACCATAATGAGTTACTCATGCCATAGTGATTCTTAATGAGTTCTTTCAAGTTTATTAGAAATATCTTTCTAATCAATGCTCATTTTTTAATGAAATCCTTGATTACAAGTCTGACTTTATATCGTTTAATATTGCCTTTAAAATTAGGGCTTTGTCTCCAACGTCCATTTACATTCGACTTTTATACATTTCAGACAATTTAGACGAAATTACAGACTTTACATTGATTTATGGATTTCAATCACTCTTTTATGTATCGGTCTTTTATAAAATCACTTATTTCTATAACTTGTGAAAACATATATGAACGTTCATTTATTTTTATGTCAAATTTAAATTTTGAAAATACACCGCACAACCTAACCAAAAATCAAATTAAGAAGATCATATGAGGTTACCTGTTCTGATGTCTCTATGGCCAATTCTTTAATGATGTTTCTCTGATGAGGTAGATGATCATTTGCTTGTTGTTCTATGTTATCATTAAAATAACCATAAAATGAACTATAAGCGTTTTCAAAGTACAATAATGCACTTCACAACAATCACATCTCTAATTTCTATACTCCCACTGATTTTGCCAACCATAAGGAATCTGACATTTCAATTCCCTCAAAATTTAAACTATGAATAAAGACAATACAACCTAAACTATTTGGATCTCCATGAATAATCAATAATGTACCCATTAATTTATTATATGATCCAACTTTCTTTCATTTGGATTGTAAAGCTTTACTTTAGATTGATTATTCATACATGTATAAGCCTTAAATCAAGTTCCACAACTCAAAAGCCTTTGAGACTACTTACTGGGAACATAATTTAAGATATATACCATTGTCGTTAATAATTTTACTACACATCTTTTCAAAAAGTTAACAAAATAGGTTAGGGTTATAACCTGATTCAAAATATTTTTTTCTATCACTCATTACTTTAATCCAATTCGATAATTTTTACATTTCTACCTAACTGCATTTCCTCCCCATGAGAAGTGCCTCAAGAATTACTAATGGCTTGAGACTTCTCATGTAGCAAATAGATACATCCATATCATGAAAATCATTTATGAAAGTAATGAAATACTTATATCTATAAAATATTATAGAGAAAAGATTTACATTCGTCTATATGCATTATCTCAAGAAACTCTCTATTCCTTGTACCATATTTCTTGATATGTTTGATTTGTTTTCCTTTTATACAAATCAATACACATCCTGAGATTAGAAAATCTAAATGCGGAAAATATTTTATTTACTAATCTCTATAACTTTTCTTGGAGATATTCTCCAAACTTTTATGTCACAAATTATGTTTCAAATTCAATGCCACAAATTCTTTAAAAAAAAATCATGCCTCATTTTTCATTTGGTTTCAATACATGCCTCATGAGTATATAGGAGAACTTTTAAAGTGAAGGCATGACAAATAAAAATTTAATTGGAAAGAAAAATGGAACAAATATAAATGGCATTTTGAAACAATTTGAACATTTGTGCTCAATTTCAACCACTAAAATAAGTATCAACATTTATAGGGTTTGATTTGAAACTTATACAGACAAATAAATACGAACATTTGCACTTAAATTTAATCTAAAAGAATGCATAAACATCTTTAAGATCTGATTCAAAACTTATACAGAAAAAAATTTACCCTTCCCTTCAATCATGTCTCATGCTTAGGGCACCTAAACCTTCCTGTGTCATTGTTTCTTTCAAACTTCAATTGACACAATTCTTATATTTTCATCACCATCATTTTCTTCCTTTCCCAAAAGATACAAATGATTTCTCATACAAATTAGCAAAAAAATTTGCATCTAGCTAACAATTATGCTACCAACTTTTTTTTTTTTTAATATATCTCATTACTTTAATGAAATAATAATCTTTATATACAAAACTAATAAATTCCTTTAGTTTGATATGTAGTAATTAATCTAATATTCTAAAACATTGTACTTTTCTAACCCTTATCACTATTCTCAATAATAATTGATGTTAAGATTTAAAATGGATAAATCAGGGTTTAAAACTCTTAGTATAAATCTGACATACTCATATTTCTCTATACTAGAGTCAATTCCGTACAAAAATCTTGTAAAGATATTCATATACTTATTGCAAGAAAAGCATTTTAATCACATTAATGCTTTGAGTTCGACACTCACAAACAATAATCAGAATTTAAACAATTATGAATGAACTAGTAATGTCATCAAGACCCTCATTTGGAAGTAGATCTTGATACACAAAGTATTCTCACCAGTATTAAATTCTGTAAATGAACTAGTAGTATCATTAAAATTCTCCTTTGAAAGTAAACTTTGACATACAAAATGTTCCCTCCAACTTTAAATTATATGGATGAACTAGCTGTATCACCAGAATTCTCCTTTGGGAGTAAACTCTGGCATACAAAGTGTTCACTTCAACCTTAAATTATGTGGATGAACTAGCTGTATCACAAGAATTATCCTTTGGGAGTAAACTCTGGCATATAAATTGTTCACTCCAACTTTTACTTTAATGGATGAACTAGTAGTGTCATCAAGACCCTCATTTGGGAGTAGATCTTGACTCACAAATTGTTCACTCCAACTTTATCTACCTTACTATGGAGTTTAATGATTTTTCACCAAAATTAAACAAATCTTGTACTTTTGGGCAACCAATCTTTTCTTTAATTTTGATGTAAATCATTTACCTCATATTAGATAAACAAATATACATGGCATGATAATGAGAGCCAAATTAAACAATTCATACATTTATTTAATAATAATAACATGTACATAAATTTTAATAAATGTATTTAACAATAATAACATGCATAAAATCTAATTTGATACATTATATATCAGTAATAACATATATAGAACAGAAAAATAAATTTCAGAACTTTTTTATTTTATTTTAATTTTATTTTATTTTATTTTATTTTTTTCGTGGATTGGCCCAAGGCCCACGGCCCAGGTCCTTTGTAAGTTAAGAAGAAACTTCTTCTTCTTCCTTCAGAAGCTGCCGCACGCTGTGGCCTTTCCAGTGCTGCACGCTATTGGCCTTTCCACGGTTTGGAGCAACCGTGGACTTCGCCAGCGAGGGAGACAGCAAGATGTCTCCGTCTTCCTTCCGCCGCCGACTCACTTTCCCCCTCGCCGCTGCCAGTGGGCTTTAGAGCCCTCTGCCGCCATCTCAGAGGCGTTCGTGGAGGATATTTTGATCCTCCTCCCTGAACCGACAACCCTCAGCCCCGACGAGCTACATAATTCAACTGGACAGCACCCATTCGGGACTACAATCCCTCTGTGCCGCCCCTATACGCGTCGAGTCACCGGCACGGTGACACCGTCACTTTACGCCGCATGCTGCCAACACACAGCGGCTCCACCATCATACATGCACTGCGATTTTTCAACACAGTTTCTCCATCAGACACAATACAACGAGAGAAAATAAGCAAAAAGGCTAGAACCGGAAACACATACAACACTTCGCAATTTGCCACCTTCCTCAACTCCCTTTACCCAGTCAAACATAATACGATAAATGAGAGAAACCCGAAACACATTCAAGTTTAGAATGTTGTAATTTCTTCAGAACACAGAATATTCACCATCATAAATTTATTTGTCAGACCGAAAGTATAACATGGTGTTTGTAGTCGACCATAACATTATAAAATCAACAGAGACACGAAGGCACATATAAAATCATATAACCATTTATTTACGTTATATTTTATCGAGATCATAAAATATCTATAACCTGACGTTCTGATACCACATGTTAAATAATTAGATATTTGATTTTTTATGATCCACAATAATAAAACAAGATAATTACATACATACATTTCTACATTTATTTGATGAAAAAATTAATCTGACTATGAAAAGGATCACCTTAACAACTTAGCCTCACGAGTGTCTCCCGATAGTTATAGGCACTCTAATGTTGTAGGTGAGAACCCTTTAACCCCTCAGTGCTATTTATAGACTTCTGACCATCAAGAAATCTAAGACTTTGTGTTTGATTATGATTAAAGATATAGAGTTAATCTTATCTCTTAGGAGTTTCCTTATCCCATTATAACTCATCTTATAATTGATAAGTTTTGAACTATTCCAAATTCTATCAGATGGGTGTGTGAGATATAGAGTTTAAATAAAACTCTTACAGGGTGGTGAAATTTGTGCTTAGATGTTATTCCTACTAGATGAAACCTGGTATATCAGCGAACATGTTTTCTGGGTTTTGTTGATTTGTCTTGATTTTGTAATAATTGACTAATTAGCGGTTAATAGAGATACAAATAAGAAAATATGATTTTTTTTTAAAATGGGAAATGTTCTACGCATTTTTGGTATTATGCATTGACCTATGCATTTTTCAGTAGATATCAGATGAATTGAAATATTTTGGATGTTACTTTTTTGCATTTGGGTCCTTTGGTAAAGATGCCTTGACTAGGTTGGAGTTATGAACCTTAGTTATCGAAGTGGGAGACTGATTTTCATTAGTGAAATGTGGATAAGTGGGCTTTTCAATAAAATATTTCTTCCACACAGTATAGAGCATCGATTAATTTTACTTTATCGCTTCCATTGTTAGCAATCATGTGAACAATACTAGCTAGTTTGACTAAGCATGCATAGTTATATTCTGATCATAAAACGGTTCTCCTAATTGTTATCTACGCATACGTGTTAACTGTATCTTATTAATTGATATAAGCTTACTGTAATAGATAAGCTTTTGTTAATATTCACTATTATAACCAATAAACGAATTTATGTCCTACTCATGCAAATGGAGGAATGTACTTGGGATAATTGTTTTGCAAACTGCAGAATGGACGAAGGAAGTGGGTCAGACGGGAATGAGTACCAGATGGATGCAAACAGCAGGTCAGATGAGCCCCAAATAGAGGCAAACAATGCAACCGAGGGTGCCTCAAGTAGCAACCATTATCCAAAGTGGGAGGAATACCAACAATGACAAAGGCATAATCCCTCATATATAATTAATCTAGCCCTTCTTATTGCCGTTACAGAACAGGAACCCGCCGTCCCAACGGTTGAGCAAATACCATAGCATAATATCGACATACGCAGCTAAGATTATATCATCACAATTCTCAATGAACACCCGGGGAATTGTCTAGACATGTTTTGGATGGAAGTATATGCGTTCCAAGCATTATGCAATACGTTACTTGCAGATGCCATTCTCGAATCAACCCGAGGGGTTTCCATTGAGGAAGCCATTGACATGTTTGCATACACCGTCGCCCATGGCTCAGCTCAACGGATCACAGCCGACCGGTTTCAACATTCGTTTGAAACCGTTAATCGACATGTGTACGAAATGATGCATGCACTATGTTGCCTTGCTCCCCAAGTGATTGCACCTACACAAAGTGATGGGGTGGGGCCTTATATTCTCGGCAATCCCAAACATTATCCATGGTTTGAGGTAACAAATTCTCTCTCTACCTTAAGAAAAATATATATGTGGTTGACATTTTCGTAGTGTGCTCGATCTCATTTACTATACATGCAGAATTCACAATTTCTTTATATATGTGCAAAAATGTTATGGTGCAATTGACGAGACTTTTATCGACGTAGTGGTGCCTGCGCAGATAGCTAACGCGTATATAACTCGGCATCATTGAGTTAGCCACAATGTCCTCGCAGTGTGTGATTTCAATATGATGTTTACGTTTGTATACTCTAGGTGGGAGGGCACTGTCCACGATACTCGAGTATTTTTGGATGCACTGAGTCATCTAAACACATGTTTCCCATGGCCTCCTGAAGGTAAATATTGGATCGTAATTAATTTCCATACAAGCGGTATTTCGTAATCTTTGAACAAAACTTTATTAATGGAATGTTTATATTTTTCCAATATGAATTACTTAGTAGATTCCGTCTTTCCGTGTATTAGGGAATTTATGCCGCCGTATCTGGGGGTACGATATCACAGGTCTGAACATCACGGCAATTGTTCATTCCAATAATACTAGGACTATTTCAATTATCAGCATTCTTCCCTACGAAATGTTATTGAGCGGACATTCGGTGTTCTAAAGAAACGTTTTAAGATATTGGGGTACATAAATGGGTACAAGCTTTGTAGGCAGCGATATATTATCATTAGATGTTGTGTTATGCATAATATTATTCATAGCACTACACCGAATGATAAATATTTGCTTAAGTTTAACAATCTGGATCGCTATGAGGGGTAGACAGTTGAAGATCATCCGGAGCATCTGTTAGGTGTTCCTAATATGTTACTTGTGTCTGCACAGGCTATGACAGCAACAAGGAACTCAATCGCATTTAGCAAGTGGGCGAATAAGAGTGGGAGTTGGTTTTTGCATTAAATTCCATGGTATTGTATGACTCTAATTGGCGAAAGCTAGATGTTTTGCAAAAACTTCTTAGCTTTATGTCGTTACACCGACTAATATTTTTTATTCCCAAACGTGTTAATTGAGATATTGAACTGATGTTAAAGTTAGGTAGAAATAGATGTAGAATAAGGGAATTGGCTTTTATTGCTTCTATGAGCACACTTATAACCAAAAAATTATATTGGGAGAAGCATGAGGATCTCGTGTTAAAAAATGAAACAAAACAATGATTTTTTAAGAAGTTTAGAATTAAATAATTTCAATATTCTTGAATAATTTAGGATGAAATAATTTTTTTTTTATCTATTTCTTATTAGAATTTCAAATGAATTTAATTAAATAACTCTCGAAGTGCCGAAAAAAATTCCAAAGAAAACATGTGTGCATTTAGAAAAGAAAATATAGCCAAAAATTGATTTTTATTTCGATTTAAATAAAACAATTTTAAAAAAATTGTTAGCAAAATTTTTTAAAAAATCTTGACACTATTTTCTCATAATAATTCTATTATTTAAATAATATATAAATAAAATTATCATTTCACTATCGTTATTAATAAATTCCATAATTGATGGGACCTACACCTTTTTTACCATCCTAATCAAAAGTCAACAATTTAACATATTTCATACATCCAAACAATTTAAAACACACTCAATGAGACCCACAAACCAACTCCAATCTCTACTCACAACCATTCACAAACATTCTCAAACACTCTCACAATCCAAACGTGCCTATTAGCATAGATGAACTTATTATTTTTCCAGAAAAGATAAACTTTTATACAACTATTAAAATATTAATTTATTTTAATATCATTTAATGTTGTTATGATTAAATTTAAAAATATATATATTTAATAAAGAAATTGTATAAAATTTTGTAATGGTTGTGTATATATCAATTACCAAAATTAAAATAAAACAATACCACATGCTTTTGTCACGGTGAATTGATTTTCAGCTACGTGAAATTTATATTATTTAGAAATTTATATTAATAATATTAAATGATGTGATAATACTCTAACAACAAAAATATTATACAAAAATAATCCTACAAAACATAGTCCAATTATAGCATTCTGGCATGGCTTTTCTTTGTTGGAAAATGATAGGGTTACTACCATCTTACTACCTATTTACTATTTTTTTTATATTTGATTTTTTTAAAAGTTTTTTATTTTACTTAATAGTTAAGGAAGTGACTATTAGTAAAATTATATATTTTTTAAATTTTTTCTTAGTAATTAAGGATATTAAAAAAATACTTTAAAAAATGATAAAAAAATAAATATACTATGATTAGTAAATGGGTAGTACTAGTATCTATATCACTACCCTTCTTTGTTTCCTTTGCATGCTTCTTCCACTCAAAGAAAAGTCAATGATATTATTATATGAGAAAGTATATTTACAACCATGAATTGGACAATCGTCACGTAATCGTTTTGAAAAAAAAAATGAAATATGAGATCCATTAAAAAAATTAATATTTTAATAATAAACCATATTCTTTTTTAAAATGATTATGCGGCGTTTACCTATTCCATACTTTTAATGTAGAATTACTCTTATTATATTATTAATTCCAAGCTGCAGGTGCGGGTGCACGTGATTGATGATTTTATTGACTTAATTAAAACAATCCATTTGGACCCGTGCTAAATTGGGTGGGGTTCAAAAGGAGAGATTACAGATAAGGTTAGGAGGCCAACCTTGATAGTGGCCCACTGAGTGGATTGGTCTTTCTTACTCTAATTAGCACCTTTTTCATGTGGGATTTAAAATATTATTTTTTCAATGTTGGTTTTAGATGACACGTGTATATTAATAAAAACATAACTATGTTTAAAAGAAAATAGTAAACTAGTTAATAATAAGAGAATAACTATGTGAAAAATAGTATTCGTCAGAGGTTATAAACAAATCAGAGATTTCACTTTAAATTTAATTATATATACAGTCTTGGAGTGTGCACTCGTCGCGTATTTCTTTTAAAAAAAAGTAGAGGCTAACATTAAGAAAATAATTTTTTCATGTCAATCACAGATTTATTTACTTTTTTCAAAAAGAATACAAGAAAAATGTACATTTTATGACTGTAAATATTATTTCTCTATAAAAAAAATAAAAATAACAAAAAAAAAAAGAAGAAGAGATGAGGACACTAGTCTAGGACAGGTGGAGTAAATATCTGTAGGTCTCACATAAATAATAATGCGATTTGAAAAATTTTATTCTCTAGCTGATGTTAAAACACATATAGTAAAGTTCTCAGGGGAATAATTTGGTTTGAAAAATAAATTTATAAACTTTGAGTCAGATCAATTTCCAACTGTATTGAAACCCCTGTATTTCCAACTGCATCATTTTCCAGTTCCCTAAAATTTCTCTTTTTTCATGTCATTTTTCATGTCCCAAACAGAATGAGGCTTTGATAAAGCAATTGCTGCAATGAAACACATATGCAGTGCTGGGACCAGAGAGCATTTTCCTGAGTTTTTTTTAGGTCAATCTTTTTTATCTACCTAGCTGCATTTTGTAGCTCACATCATGAAGGGCCAATCCAGAAAGCGTGCGCCCAAGGCATGCACAGAGTCAGCCACCGGTTTCGTATGTTTTAGGGCTAAAAGAAGTGTTTAGGCTTTGACAATAGGTCGCAAACTGGTTGAGCGAAGCGATTCCAGTGAATTACTGATACCTCTGCAAGACGCAGAGCCCATGTTTCAGAAATTTCTACTGTATTTGACCTCCCCATACCTAGTTTTTTAAGGCAATTTTCCTTGCGTTTTCGTTGGTTCCGCATTCAGCTTAAAGAGAGGAATGATGTCATAAATTTTTATTTATTTTCATCAGAAATATCTTAACAATCTCCATCATTTACATACAAAATACAGCAAGCAGACTGAAGTCAAGATTTAGGAATGGTTTGAATTCAGATTCGAGATGAGATAGTTTTTTTTTTTTTAATTTTTTTTTATTAAAAAGATGCGATAATTTTAGATAAAAAATAAAAGTTAAAAAAAATATTATTAGAAAATTATTTTTTAATATTATTATTATTTTGAAATTTAAAAAAGTTAAATTTTTTATTATATTTTGTATAGAAATTTGAGTGTTGTTGAAATGAGATAAAATATTTTCTGGATCCAAACGGGATAAACCATTACAAACTGGAAAAGTATTCAAGACTACCGTTTATATGTTTAGAACTAAAGAGCATACCAAGGGAATGACACAACCTGTTAGCATTTTCCTCATCTCCCGGGGGTTTTCCATTACTGTCAAAAGCATGTATTACAGAATCCATAAAGGTTCATATTGAAGACCTCCTCTACCACAATGATAACTCACTCATCCCTCTACTCAAAACGCCTATTAACCAGTTAAACCAGCAGATGGACAAAGAGTCAGAACTCATCCTCAAGCAATCATTCGATGGAATCTCACGTAAGGTCAACCCTATGTGGGCTTGTCCATCGATGTAGCTCAATGACGAGAAGTATCAACTACAATCCTCGCACTCAAAAGTGTATTACTCCATGCAAGAGCACAAAACCAGAGATCAAAAAAGAGGAGTTTTCATGGTCAACATCATATAAAGTAGTGGTTTCAGCCACGCCTGATGCCCACAAAGTAGTTGAAGTCATGGTGCTGGACCCTTAATTGCTTTAGCCATGAATCCGCCACACTCAAAAGCGATACCAATCTCTCCTTGTCCTGTCCACAATTGCCAGAGACCCACACGTTTCCTTGCATCTTGTAAGTGGCCAAACCAAATGGAGGAAGAGAGATGCGCTCACCTTCCTTTCTCTTCCTTCCGGCATGCCCAAGGTCATCTTCAAGGTCCATATCTACATAGCATAGATTCGTTTGTTTGTAGCTTTCAAAAAAGTAAATAATAAAGGCAAAATCGAAAGTTTATTAAAACAACACTTCCAAAAAGGAAGTTCATAAACAAAATGCCAGGTTTTCACACAAATTGAGATGGACATAGAGAGTAAGTACCCTGGAATGAGGATGAAAGAGTGTGGTAAGTGAGGAAGCATGTGGACAAGTCCTTTATGGTTCTTCCCATGGGAATATGATAAATTGGGTACCTGAAAATTACAAATATTAGAAGTTTTATCACCGTGTCTTGCGTCAATATCAAGCATGCTAATCTGTGTGGAAATAATCATCATTGGTACTCAGAGATTGTAGTAATGACGAAATAAAAGTTGAATTGCACTGTGTTGAAACTTAAAAGAGAATCTGAAGTAAAATACAAAAACTTCAGCAGCATCTTCAAGATTCTGTTCTTATATTATTATAAGATTATGAGAGAGAGAGAGACACAGAGAGAGAGAGAGATATACCAGGCAACAGCCATCCAGCTAGCTGGAGAGAGATCCACACTCCTTAAAGACATCAAGCCAGGGTATCTTTCAGCTAATCCATTAATCTGAAAGCAAGGGGGAACCAATAAGTGGTCAATGGAATCTACATCCTTTTATATGATAAAGGGATAGAAGGAATTTATGAGCTGAGGGTTCAATGTAGCGAAGTCTTAATTAAGACAGTATCCATAGAAAAAGAATATACTGATTCATATTCCCGTAAACCATTTCATTGTCTTTATTAGATGCCCATCATGTAAAGACTTCATAGGTTTTCATAATTCATATGCTCAAACAGTCTTATTAACGATAAAGTAAAACAATAAGGAGAACAATTAAAATGTAAATAAAGTAAAGAACAATGAAAAGGCGATGTAAGGCTTGAGCAAGGGTAGCATGAACAGCAAAGTACCTTATCCATTAGAGGAACTCGACCATAAGGAGTTGATCTCTCAAAGTACTGAAAATAAGGGGAGCCCAATCTGTCATTCAAATACCTAAGATTGTCTTGCTCAGACCCTCCATCCTCTGAGGAACATCCATCCCATCTCCACTTCTCATTCTCACTCTCATCGCTGCACGAATCACTACAGGAATCCCTTGTCTCAAAGTCCCCAGACTCAGTCTCTTCCCTGGAAAACTCATTCAACCTTAGTATTAACATTACTTGGTCCAAAACAGCTACTTATAGCTAAGACTGAAATATTATGGTCAATGAATCGTGGAGTGAACACTATATTGCAGCAATTCACATGTAAGATTGTCCCAGCAAGATTTGAAAAGGCACAGTAAAGACCAAATCAATACACTTTAGCTAAACCATATGGGTCCTTGAGAATTTCAATTTTATATATCTACCAGAAGAATTTTACAACCAATTAAACTATTAGTCCACTAATTCACATGGATTCCCAAGTTTTTCAGTTTTCCTGGTCATTGAAGAGCATTGGACCTAATCAAAGCCAGCATTTGCAAATACCCTTATACTCAATCAAACAAGGCAACTTTGGCCAAAGTTACTCTAATTCAGTCTCTACGGGCAAAAAAGCAAAGATCGCAAATAAAGATACTAGTGGTTATACCTCAAACTATTAACAGATGGACTGCTTGTAAAAATTTGGATTGCAGAGAGATAAGGCACATAGTACTGAATTAAGGTCTCGCCGTTGTTCAAGACGATCGGAACTCCGGCCCCGTATGCACTCCATTCATCATAACAATTCCAAAGGTCTCCTAAGGTGAAATATTCAACTGTTTCTCTCTCCCATAGATGCCATAGGCGATTGAGGCTTCTAATCTCAGTCTGCGACCAAGAAAAATAATGATAACATACGAACATTATAAATGAAAATAAAAGCGATCACTTGAAAACCTCAGAGAAAACTGAAAATTCGAAGGAAAACAATCATTAGCTGAAAAGAAAAAAGAAAAAAAAAAAAAAAAGAATTGGACAAACCTTGGGAAGAGATTGGGATGCGACCACGGGGGTGGTGCAATGGAGGAAACAATCAAGGTTTGATTGCATTGATACTTTCTCACAGATCATGGTTTAGTACACAGATTAGAGAGAACCGGATACAGAAAAGGAGAGCGAAGGTGTTCTCTCCCCTAACCCTGCAAACGGAGGAAACCCAAAAAATAGAGAGAGAAACCGAGAAGAGGCAGAGAGAGAGAGAGAGGAGAGGGGGAGAGAGAAATTGTCGGGATTTGTGTTCGCTTTTGGAGAGAGAGAGAGAGAGAGCTATAGAGAGCGGACAATGGGAACTGTCTACAAAGACTTCTATTTTTTACGTTTGGACAGCAAAATTCACGGGAACTATATCTCTGTCTCTCTCTATCTTACACAGACAGTCTTCGTTGTCAATGTTGCCCAAATCCACAAACTGCCCATACTCCGAAGAAATTAAATTCCAACGAATTGTTCAGACAGAAAAAACTGATCGTTTTCTCACTCTCTCTGTTCCCGTAACTTTATTTTCACTACCCTTAAAGAAAACTCAAACCCTGCTTTGATCAAAATTTAAGGAACGGGCTGATGGCAAAAGGTCACGACGATTCAACGCAACACTTCAAGTTAAATCAAACCCAGAAAGCAAAACTCGAGGAATTACACACAAGTGTCAGAACTCGACATTTTTTAAAGGAGAAGAAAACCTGAGGAAGCGTTGGAAATTGAGAAAACAGTTTGGGGGAGACGAAGAGCTAATTTCCGTTGACAGAAACCGGCGTTTCTGGGAGAAAGATTGGTCGTACGGCAGATTTCTAGCGACGGAATCGAAAGGATTCTCTGATGGAAAATGGAGGAAGGAATAAACTTTGCCGGGAAAAAGAAGCAGAGCCAAAAAAAACAGAGGAACTGAGAGACAGAAATAACAGAAATATCCAACTTGGAACAAAGCTTTGGGTTCTAGAAAGAACGATTTTGTTGAGAACAGAGAGGGGAGATAATGAAATGCCAACAAGAAATTAAGGCATTAGATTACCATATTTATTAATCACAAGGGTCATCTGTCCCTCTCAATTTGGGGCCTCACCATTGAAAGAAAGATACTCGCTCTGTATAATGCTACTAATCTTTTTCGTATATTCTTTTAATTATTTTTCTGTATTTTCACTTCTTCTTCTTTTTCTGATATAACTGGGCTGGGTCCATTGGCTTGCACAGAAAGTTGCATGTGATCTTTGAATCTCTCATTCGTCTTTTAAAAAAAAAAAAAGATTTGATAAATATGGTGTCCTATTCAAACCAAATCTTTCCAAACAAAATTTAATAAATAATTTAATTTTTTTTAGTTTTAAAACAAAATGATATTTTTTATAATTTTTAATTTTTATCTTATCTCATCTTATTTAATTTGTGTAACCAAATCAGGCAGTTGGCATCTGATTAAAGTATTCTTGTAATTTTAATTGGTAATTCCTATCTCAACTAATAAAAGCTTAGAATAATATTAGATATAGTTATGTCATAAATTAGACACAATTTTCTTTGTATTTTGACAAAAAAAATCATATAAAATAGAGACATTTTTCTATTTAGTGGAGAAATAATTTGTATAATTGTAAAGTGTACAAATCTCATACTTTTTAAAAAAAAGTTTATAGAAAAATTTAGGATTTTAATAAAAAAAATACTTTAAAAAAATAAAAAATGATCGAGGCTTGAGGTTGTTTAGAATTATTCTTTCATTAAAAAGGGATCACGTGGACACCAAATATAGCATGGCACAAGATAGTGAGCAAGTGATTATTATACCATGGTAATAATAACTTTATGTATAATTACTATTACCTATTTATTGTTTAATCTATTAATATGATTGACTCCATCATTTTTTTTAAAATAAAATAATTATTTTGATCAATCATATTAATAAACTATATTAAAAAGATGTAAAAATAACTGTATATAACAAAACTCACTAGGAAATGACATCTTACCCAATTTATTTCTAATTTCAACTTTAAAATAGACAAATATAGAATTATAATTTTTATATTATCCGGAAATCTTATGCTAGAATAAAGTGTTCACATAAAAATCAGAAAAAAAAAATAAAATAAAAAGAGAGAAAAGAATAAAAAATAAAAATAAAAAAGGAGGGAGAAGAATAAATTGTGTGGACCCGTTGCTTTGACCAATCGATTACTGGCTCCAGTTGCTCGTGGGGTGACGAGACTGATAGTTTGATAGATACTCAAGACTGACATCAGCAATTACATCACCTCTTAAACTTAAAAATTAAAAAATTAAAGAAATAAAAAAGGTTTTTCTTTTTTTATCTTAAACTTGGTTTGGTAGGAAAAATATTTGAGAATGCTTGTGAATAATAATAAAAAAATAATAATTTCTCAAAAAAACCGTACACTTGATAAAATTATAAATTATAAGAGGGACGGTTATTATCAATAAATGTTTTCCAACCAATTTCTTGTGATCACATAATCCAAACCCATAACTTTTAATTGGGTTTTGCATTTATTTGATATCTAATCTAATCATTTTGAGATCTATGAAATTAATTTACTTTATTGGCTGATCCAATCACTTTACACGTTTTATGATAATTCTCCATACAAAAAATAATTAATGGGAATATTTAAGAACTAAATTTAATGGAAATATATATATATATATATATATATGCTTAGCACAAGCACCTTATTTGGACAATGAGTTGACCTCAACTTATCTTATCTCATTGTATCTAATTATTATGATTTTTTAGATTTTTAAATAAAATATAATAAATAATTTAACTTTTTTAAATTTTAAAATAAAAATAATATTTAAAAACTATATTTGAACAATTTTTAATTCAATTTTTAACTCTCATCTCAACTTACTATCCAACTCTCCTAGTTTGGATTAAAAAATCTCTCAAACTCATCGCTACACATTTCATTTAATTATTACAACTTTCTTAAATTTTCATACAAAATATAATAAACAATTCAACTTTTTCAAATTTTAAAATAATAATAATATTTTAATAATATTTTACTCAAATTTCATCTCATCTCAATCCACTATTCAAACCTAACCTTCAAATTCAGTTCCACAAACCCAATAATTACAAACTTGGTGATAAATGATGTAAAATGGCACCCAATATTTTATTTTTTTTTTTCTTCATTTCACACTACTACCTGTTCCTATCCTCCTAACAATATAATAAATGACACATTTCATTTCAGGTAGCTTGAATAAGGTTTCCGTTCGCATGACATTGTTGCCCATAAAAGATAAGAGGCAGGCCCTACCAGCAATTCAACTCCCCTAATACTACGACACATCCCACTGCAAAGGGACCCATCCGTACACAATACTTTTATCCATATTCATTTGAACCACTCCTCGACCACCCCTAGTCCTACAATGACTCGAGAGAAAATCAACCATAATGATAATGCAAAAGAAAAAAAAAATTAAAAAATGGAGTTCCCAAAAAAATAGCAATGAACTTTGCCCCCACCTCATTAATGTATTCATGATCTGTTCACCCTTACAAAAGTGTAGCCGGATTCATTGAAAATTATGGTTAGATTTCACACCTGTTGTCCAACGCACATTCAAGAGATAGAGAAGGAGAAAGTTTGGCACATTAATAAAAGTTGACAAGCCCTCTGATGTGTAATAAAAGCCCCCCTTTTTTTCGAAAATGAATTGGAGCGTCCTAATAATAATAGAGTAAGAGAATTATAAATTGACGTGAGTTGATGTAGTATGTTATATTTTAAATTTATTTTTATTGTAAAATAAATCTAACGTATTATATAAAATCATATCAATTTATAAATTTAATTTTATGAGATTTCTTTATAGCTATAACACTTCTCGTAATAATATGATGATCATGAATTGATAACCGTATTTTGACATTTTTCGATTATGGTAGTGATGATGCTAATTAAGTTGATGGGCACTACCAACAAAATGGAAGGACGATTTACTATTAAAGGGTCCCAAGAGTAGCTAGGACTTAATATTTGATGTTCTAAGTCATCAAAGAGCTTTTTTTTTTTTTTAAATGTTAAAAGTGTGATTATATTAAAAGCCAATTTTGTTATTTAGAACGAGAAACTCGCGCGGTACTTTCTTTTTTGGATGGTAGTAATTAAATCTCATTTTGAGGGATTGTTTGGATTAAGAAAGCATCTCAACTCATTTCATCTAATCTCATTTAATTATTATAATTTTTTTAAACTCTCACACAAAATATAATAAATAATTCAACTTTTTAAATCTTAAAATAATAATAATATTAAAAAATAATATTCTAATAATATTTTATTCAACTTTCATCTCATCTCAACTCATACTGATCCAAACATCCCCTCAGTGTCTTTGTAATCAAGTCGCATCACTAGTTGTTGTCGAAATGGTACTGTAATGTCTTCTTACTCGCAGAATCTTAATGGATCATGTTGGGAGGGTGATTTAGCCTCCCACACATGGTATACGTTATAGTTGATAAGTCATGTTTATCTCATAGGCCTCGCAAATGACAAAATCGAGTACACTCGTTGTTTTAGATGCAAATATGTATGAAATTATGGTTTGAGTGATGTCTCGCACCGTTAAATTATGCTTATTCGAGATTCATAGGTATACTGCCGGAGTATTTCTAACTTGATTAGGTTTTTTTGGACACCTTCAAACCCGTAGCTTTGCAGTTAGAGATAAATTAAAATTAAATTAAAATTTTTATTTAAAATAGTGCTATACAAGCCATATCTGAATTTCCTAGTCTATTTTTCTACCTTTTAAGGTCTCGCATAGAATATAGACTCATCTCAACTCCTAGAAATTGAGTTTAAATTTAAGTCTAGCCCAGCATCCAAACATACAGCTCACAAATCATTAAACATCACTTAACTCAAAATCTCTTTATACTTGGGACCCACAATTTTTTTCAATTCAACACATCTTTACACGCGGGATTCACAATCTTTTTTAAATTTCCATAAATAAATTAAACCTAGTCTTTTGCCTACCTTTGATCAAGTGTATATCTAGATATAACATCTTAGGTTTTACTCCTTGGTCCCGAGCTAATTTATTTGTCTTCAATATTCCACTTCTACTGTTTGCTTGTTTGGATTGAGAGGAAATGTTTTAGGCATAATAAGTGATATCCATTAGATCAGAAAATGTGGACTCAATTTAATCCCTATCAAAATTCAATAAGAAATTAAAGGTTTGCACAAGAAAAAAGAAAAAAAGCAAAAATACCCATATATTTATTGTTATGTATAAATAACTAACATTCTAATCAAAATATATAAGAAAAAAATGTGTATGTATATTGTATATATCGATATCAAACAAACTATGAATCAGGCTCGAGTACTTTGTATCTGTATGTGAATGTACATAATATAGGACAAGAAGGGTAGCCCTCTAGACATTATCAAGGAATACAACGCTTCATTGCGATGGCAGATGGTACATTGATTGCTTGCATGGGGGCCATGAAAATTATAGCAAACTGAACCACGTCCAAACAATTCTAGCCTTGGGAGAAAATTAAAATTAGTGTTGTTTTCCATTGCAAAAGAAATATTGAGTCAACTCCTAGAAAAATAATATATTGGGTATTTTGAGAGTAAATAATTTTGACGGGAAACTTGCACTTGCAAGTTCATGTAGAGTTGCTACTTAATATGGAATTTATCATAGTTGATCAAGTCCAAAATATATATTTTTTTATATTAGCACTAAAATTCTACATCAATAGTATATTTAATATTCATGTATCAAAACATGAGTTTGAAAATAGATTTTTTTTTCCTAAATAATGCCCTTCTAAATGCGGGATTCTATTTTTTAGGCCTTTTGGCATTCCTAGCAACAAACACAACAAATATTGGTTTAAGATATCCTGGCCTTGTTTGGTTATACAAATTAGATGATATAAGATGAGATAAAAGTTAAAAGTTAAATAAAATATTGTTTAAATATAATTTTTTAATATAATTTTTATTTGAAGATTTAAAAAGGTTGAGACCCATCATAGCTACATAAATAATTAATATTTAATATTTATCCATAATAACAACATATTATATATCTACATAAATTATTAATACAAACACATAATATGATAGCATATATCTATTTCATATACGGTTCCCACATACTAGTACATAAAATTATTAAATCTTATCGACTAATTATTATATAAGTTATAAAATATAATTATAAAGTATATTCAATATATAGGCATAAGTAATTAGGTTACATATTATATATTTAAGTATAAAAGTGTTATGCTTATATTATTAGCTATTACATATATATATAATTATTCTTTGCATCATCTGATCCCCCAACGCACACCCCACACCCTACGTGGGGATCAGGTTCACTAATCCCATAAAAATAAATATTGGGAAAAGCCACTGTTGACAGCAATCATTTTTGCACACATTATATGTCACCATCTCAACTACACATCTACTAAATTCAAATTTATCATGGACTAAGAGACAATTGAGATGAGAGAGAAGGAGAGAGAGAGAGAGCGGAGATGAGAGAGAGGATGATGAGAGAGAGAGAGAGAGACTGAGAGAGAAGAGCGGATGAGAGAGAGAGTGCAGGCGAGAAAGAGAGAGAGACTGAGATGAGAGAGAGAGAGAGAGCGAAGACAGAGAGAGTGATGAGAGAGTTGCAAGAGAGAGAGTTGTGAGACAGAGAGAGCAGATGAGAGATGAAAAAAAATTAAAGGAGGAGGAGAAGAAGCCACGTAATGAGTGCAAAGTGTGCACTACTACAATGGCTTCTCTCTAGCATTGCTCATCCCATGAATCAGGAGTAGCCAAAAATCTAATAGAAGCCCTCAGTCANAATATATAGGCATAAGTAATTAGGTTACATATTATATATTTAAGTATAAAAGTGTTATGCTTATATTATTAGCTATTACATATATATATAATTATTCTTTGCATCATCTGATCCCCCAACGCACACCCCACACCCTACGTGGGGATCAGGTTCACTAATCCCATAAAAATAAATATTGGGAAAAGCCACTGTTGACAGCAATCATTTTTGCACACATTATATGTCACCATCTCAACTACACATCTACTAAATTCAAATTTATCATGGACTAAGAGACAATTGAGATGAGAGAGAAGGAGAGAGAGAGAGAGCGGAGATGAGAGAGAGGATGATGAGAGAGAGAGAGAGAGACTGAGAGAGAAGAGCGGATGAGAGAGAGAGTGCAGGCGAGAAAGAGAGAGAGACTGAGATGAGAGAGAGAGAGAGAGCGAAGACAGAGAGAGTGATGAGAGAGTTGCAAGAGAGAGAGTTGTGAGACAGAGAGAGCAGATGAGAGATGAAAAAAAATTAAAGGAGGAGGAGAAGAAGCCACGTAATGAGTGCAAAGTGTGCACTACTACAATGGCTTCTCTCTAGCATTGCTCATCCCATGAATCAGGAGTAGCCAAAAATCTAATAGAAGCCCTCAGTCATCTTTGACCTCAACCCCTCACTAATCTATTAATAATGGGAAGAACCTCCCCCATATCACCTGTCGATTTCAACATAGAAAAAAAAAACATCAAGTTGTGGGGCTTGTCTACAGTAGTGCAAACGTGGTGAAAGGAGGAGGAGTACAACAGAACGGTGGTGCTCAACGAAACGGTACGATTGGTTGGCATTATCTGTGACTGAGGAAAAAGGCATAGAAGAGTTGTTGGACATGGGTTGCTTTGTTTTTTGGTGTGAAAAACATAGGCTTAATTGTGGGTGGCTTGTTGGCTCTCTTACATGGTGGTTTCAGGGCTGGGCTACAATAGCTGAGCAGAGGTTGCCTCCTGGGTTGGTTGTGGTTGGACTGGATACATGGTGATGGAGGGCGGAAGAGGAGAGGTAAATGATGTGGAGGTTAAGCTTGCGGGTTTGGAGGAGGAATAGTGGACGGTAGAGTTGAGGGTGAGACTGAAGGCTAAGGTGAAGAACGTGGTGACGAATAAGAGTCAGAGGCAGTGGGAGCTTGAGAAGGAAAAGGCTACGACGCCTTTTTATTTGTGAATTAGTATGAGCTTGGTGTTGGCGTTGAGAAGGTGTATGCAGGTTGGCGCTGGGCAGAGGGCTCTGGGTAGGGGCTGCGCGATGGAGGAGTATCACGAGGTGGCACTGCACAAAGGGACTACGTCATAGGGTGGCGCTGGACAGAGGGAGGCGACGCGACGTGGCGTTTGGCAAAGAGGGGCGACACGGGATGGCACTGGGTTGGGGAGGACAAAGTGGTTCACAGGATGCCAATTCTAAATCGGGCGCAATCCAAAACACGAGTTTCTATAGTGGGGGAAAAATATTCCAACTCAGGTGTGGGGTGTAGGTTCACAAACAGTTGCTGGTTTGTAGAATTTCTCATATGTATATATACATTGGTGTATGTATATATTTATCAATATATGAATGAGTTTTAATCAAGTCAAGCAAACAAGTCGATTTGGACATAAATGAGCAAGCATTAACGAGCCTTAACCAAGTACAATCGAGTTTTGTTAGATATGTGTCATTTACTAATCGAGCTAGTATCTACTTTCACGCCGAGCTTTTTATTCACAAGTCAAGTTCGATTCAAGCTTAACTGGACGAGTACCGAGCATGCTATCAAACAGACTAGTTCATTTACAGCCCTAAGCCAACGATAATGGTTTGGACATTAATACGGTACTCAGATGCTTATACATGAAATAAATCGTAAATAAAGCATATAAATTATAAATAAAGAGAGACACATAAACTTTTTTGGTTTGCTATAAAAGTCTATGTCTACGGGTCATTTAAGAGAGAAATCCACTGTGTTTGAAGATCGCATAGTCTCTCGTGGCCTCATAACTCTCAATACAATGGAGAAAATAGGCTTGAGTTGAGGTTGAGGAAGATGCTTTCCCGGTGGAAATTTGGAGAGGGGGAGCCTCTTTCCTTCTTTAGAGTAGTTAATTCCTACTTGCCTTATGTTACTTTCATCAGTCAACTTTCATTATTGTTATCTCTTCCTTTTATTCCTGCCAATGAGCTTCCAATTGGCTGGACCCTGGTTCATTTCATAGCCAATAGATACCTCCAATTCTTAAGGTTGACTAGTCCAACAAGAAGGCCTTGAGAATTTTCAATATAAGTCAATCATGACAAAGAACCTCTACAAGAACTGTAGAAAATTATGGGGACTTGCATTTGATTTTTCGTTGTATATGCGATGCAATGAGGATCTCTAAGGTCGAACCACAAGGAGACTTGTAAAATTCATTGTGAGAACCTTTCATGATAGGCATCTAGGAAGTTTATTTGTGCAAGCGTATGACTGCTCATACTAAATTAAGAGCATAAAAAGCATGTTTTCTATATTTGACGACCATTTTTGTCTTCGTTGGCACTATTGTAATTCTAGCCCTCTTTAGGCAATTTAACGTTGATGTTGTTGTTTTGGTGTTAATAGTTTGTGTTTGTTTATTATAACCCGCGCAAAGTGGTACTCGATGCTATCATAGCAGGAGCCTTGTCTGACCGCTTTGTTCAGGCATAAGTGTTAACCCTTGTCGCACATGCGTGCATTAATCTTGGTTGCCTATTTTATGGGAAGGCCCGAGTGCTTGACTTTAGGGCGGTCTAGATGATTTGAGAAATCTTCCCTGAAACCGAAACTGGTTAGTGTAAACAATCCAAACCATGAGTTTGAGGCTTACAAACCTAAGCCAACTGGCCTGATGTTTGGTAGGAGTTCAATTTTGTAGTAAGCAGGGCTTGACCCCATTGTTGGGATTATTTCTCCTTTTTTTTTCTTTTTTTCTTTTTTTTCTAGAGTGCAGTGAGAGCTCGAGGCACCTATGTGATGCTTAATAGCTACCCTTCCTTAGTGATAATGAAGATTTGGCACACCTGAGTGAGTGCTCTTGGGTGACCTATTTTGGTGAAGATAGGGAGCTAAGGTACCCGAGCTACACTTGAGGGCGACCTGCAACTGGTGTTCTAGTTCAGGCTTCTTTTCTGGCTACCAAAATTTTTCCCGTGTTCCATCCATTGGCCTTGGGGCTCTTGTTTGGAATCTAGATTGCCTAAACCTGTTTTATGAGGAGCTTTGTTGCTCAACGTGAGCATTATTACTTAGCGTTGTCCTTTTTTACTTGGACGAGCATTGTTACTCGGGAGAGCATTGTTGCTTGGGGCGATCATTTTTTGCTTGGGAGAGCATTGTTGCTCAGCGAGTTCCTTTGTTACTTAGCACGATTGATGATTGGGGAAAGCATCATTACCAGGGATGGAAATATGTTGTAGGTTAAATTATAATTTTAAGTGTAAATATTCTTAAAATATTTAAGATTGCCCCCCAACACTAAAACACACAATATATCACTCAAATATCTTTAAGTCTATTAACATAATAGTCTTGATTTGAAATCTCTATCTCTCTTTATTTGCCTTTGGTGTGCATTGTGCAGTTTGTAATTTAGTTTCATATCAATGATATCATATAAACTTTTTTTGTCCTTCTAAGCTTACATATATAGTTACATGATTTTTTTATTTTTTATTTTCATTTGGGTCATTCTCGACTTCATTAAATTTCTTGTCTATCACATGTACATAATCTTCCTTTACAAACTTTGAGATGTTTTTAACCACATAGTAATCAGTTAACTAGCTAGAAGTTTCAAGAGAGTTTATCTAATGGTTAAAACAAATCTAGAAGATTCTTGCATATGGGAGGCAGCAAATTTATCTAGTTAGATGATTAATGAGACGTTTCTACAGAGATAGAGAGAGTATGTGAAGAATTTATTTTCTTTTGTGAAGAATTTATTAGTTATTCACATGCTTTTTTTTGTTGATTTATTAATAGTAATACAATTATACAATAAAAAATCTAACAACTTTTATATTATTAGATACTTTTTTAGGTTTATTCTTAATCTATAAATTTTTCTTAAAGCTTAGAAAAACTTAGAAAAATATGAGTAAATCGAGAAAAATTATATAATTTTATAACGTATGATTATTTTTTTATATAGTCACATGCAAAAATTACATATTACTTATACTGACACACACTACACTACCAAATCCTAGTTCCGTCCTTGATCGTTACCCCGCCATTTGATATGGGCTTACTGGGTGCCCCTATGGCTTGTTGATCACTTTCCATCCATGTATTCCTTTAAGATTCTCATAGAAACCTGAGGAACCTTATAAGGAGAGCATTCAAACTTGCTGGTACTAGTAAAATGGCTTATTTCAGGCAAGCAAACTCGGGCAAGCTCCATTAATGCTCGGCTTGCTCTGGTGAGTTCACTGCTTGCGAAAACTCTTTGCTCAGGTGAGCTGTATTTATTGCCCGTGCAGATTGGCTGAATACGTTGCAGGCATCATTGGAAGTTGCTTCAACAAAAATAACTCTTGATTTGAACTAATAACTATATTAGGTGGTTGGTTTAATTGATTTTCATTAAATTTTGAATTAGTTAGAAAAATGAGCTAATCCCTAGCTTTGGCCTGATACAAGGGGAAAAAAAAGATCTATAGTACCTCTCTACTAGAACAAAGTCAAATAATGGAGTGTATCCATATTCCATCATGTGCAACCACTTCTGGTTGGACAGCCAACTCCATCTATTAATTCATAAATATATATATGTTCATTGTTTTGAGGGTCCATAGCTTTTATTTTAATTATTTTGGGTAATCCACCCTCAAACCTAAACACCAAGGCATCCATGCTTACCTACTTTTTCTCTCTTTTCTCTGCTCCATTTCCTTATCATCTTTCTCCATGGTCTAGCTATTAGTCTTTTGGTTGTTTTTTTTTTTTTTTTCTTTTTTTTTTTTTAAATTGTTTGAGAAAATTTAAAGCTCATTTCTATGCAAATCCACCACTCTCTGCCCTGCACGCATCTTTCCTCTTTTGTCAGGCGGGTGATTCCTACACATGGTAAATTCTTAGTATCAGATCTTAATTGTAATACACACAGATTAGTTAATAAATTAATATCTATTTTTGAAATTAAAATAAAATAATTACTCTATTAATTTTAATTTTAAAAATTAGTATCTTTATACATAACACACCACATTAGGGCTGAAAATTGACACCTTCGACGCGGCTTTTGGGCAAGATCAACGCCGACTAAAGAGAGGAAATATGGAAGAGCAACTAGCCATAACCGGTAAATGAAGAGGAGAAAACCGGCCATATTGACTCCTGCGATTCTCTGACGGTTCACAGTCGGTTCTCGATTTGAGCTAGCAGCGATGGTGGTCTGAGAGAGTAGAGAGAGAAAGAGTTGCAGAGCAGAGAGAGAGGATGAGAGAAACTGGAAATCGATCGGGGAAGAAGGAGGTAAAAGACGATATAATATTAAAATCCAAAGGCGTCGTTCCACTTTTTTTTTTTTTCATATGTTAAGGCTAAAACGACACCGTTTGGTTTAATATCAAACAACGTCGTTTCAATAGTGTTTAAAACACAACTACAAGCACAAACGACATTGTTCCACTTAAACTTAAGTGGAACAATGTCGTTTCATATATAAGACTGAAACTAATATACCATCAACTGGTTCGGCAGTTTAGCAGTGGTTCAAATCGGGACCGAACCGACCAACTTCGGTTTGAGCAAATAACCACGGCATGCCAGCTGGTTCTCCATCGGTTCTGGCCGGTTCCTAATGTGGCAAGTTGGTTCGCGTCAATGGCGGCCGATTGTTTCAGTTTCTATTCAACCCTACACCACATCGATAGTCGGATCCAGAGCTCAAAAATTTTCGATCATGTGTTTTAGACAAACTAAACAGTAAAATTCAAGGAGGATCCGAACACATTTGTTCGAAATGACCAAGCATGTTGCTCGACACACTTATTTGAAAAGATCGAGCATGTTGCTCGGAATGCTTGCCCCAAATGACTGTTAAAATTTTAATGATTAAGATAAGTGGGAATTGTGCCAGTCTTATGAACAAGTATGTGGATTATTTATTCCTTATATATTATATTATTATGGTTCTGACTAACCATTTGCTATTATTATTATTTTTTGGATTCAAAATTGAATGTTGAAATATTAATTGATCTGTGATGTTAACTACTAGTCATTTTGTCATTACAGCTTTGTTTGCTAAATCTTTGAATAAGTAAAAAATGGTTAATTTACAAGCTTGTATTATTTTTTCCATCACTCATTATTGTGCCTACAAAAGACACTGATTACAGCATGTTTCTATATCAAGCTATATGCACGCGCAAAAGATATTGTTCTAAAACACTATATTATGCTAATGGAATTATGGATATAAAAATGTTCAATTTAATATAATTCAAAGAATCAACCAAAAATGTTCTGATCTTGAGATTGGTACCAGATCTAATTATGAACAATGCAATACATCCAATGATATAGATGTAGTCCTATGGGGATGCACATCCCGTGGTAAGAGACTACTGAGTCATGTATGAGGACAACCCTATAAGATTAAGGGAGTAAAGGGTGCACAACCTACATGGGGGTAAAATTATGCATGCAGATTACATAATATCGTGAACAATGAACAACCTTTAATGTGAAAATTTAGAATAAGATAAATAAAATAAAAGAATGAACATGTTGATAAATATTGGGTTACATTAATGACGTCTTTTTTAATATGCTCTATTATTTTCAATCTTGGATGTAGGGCTACAACCCAACCAACCCGGTTCATGTTTGGGCCCGAATCGACCCAATCCGCCTTAAACACAACCAAAACGGATATGGGCCGACCCAACCCGAGATTGGAAGCAGATAATGGGAACCCAAATCGTACACAAACAGATCCAAAAAAAAACCTTACAAATCCCAATATCCTTATACAATCCAATCAAAACCCAGCATTAGCCAATACAAACAGAGCCCATTTTCTCCAGAATTCATGGATAAATGCACAATCGGGCAAAAATTACAAATCCCACTATCCCTATACAATCCGATCAAAACCTTACTCTATATGATCTAGAACATAACAATCATAATGTGAATTTAAAACAACAAAAAAAAAAGAAGGGAGAGGAAGAGTAGCCGTGAACCAAATCAATTGGTTTTAGGATCTGGCATAGGAAGAAGCTGGAGCTCGCGCCATGTGGTGGTGAAAACCCTAAGAAGAGTGAGTTAAGAAGACCGAAGACGACGAAGAGGACAAGGACGACGATGGCGCCGGACTTGAACTTGAAGAGGGAGAGGTCGCGGCTGGACTCTTTGAGACTGGTCTCGATGCAGTCCATATTTTTTAGATTTCTTGGCGATCTTGGTGGAGGATTCGGTTTTCATCGTCTCCAGCTTCTTGGTAGCCTGGTCAATTGAGGACCTCGACTTGTAGGAGTTGATGCGATAGATGAGGAGCCAGGAGATAGCCTCGTAGACTAAGGTAGTGCAGAACGAAATGGCCACGACGGTGAGGCTGTCGATGTACTTGAAAGAGGAGAAGACCTGAGGTGAGGCCATGGGAATAGGTGTATGTTTGGCAGATAGGAAAGGGCGAGAAAGTGCTTTCTCGAGAGTTCTACGAGGCTCAAAGCGTTCAATGACTTGAACCGAGTCTGAGATTTCTGATAATATCAATTTCAGCGGGTTAGACCCGCAAGGTATTTCAACCCGCTTTTTTGGTCGAGTCGAGCAGCACGGACGGACCAGGTTCTAACATTTTCTACACAGCCCTACTTGGATGAACGATTAATGGAATCTTTAATGACACTTTGTTTGGATTAAATTATACATATAAGTTCAATAATTACTTCTATAATTAACTTATTTGCTCATATCTCCATTATTAGCTTCACTTATTGAGAACTCATTCTTTTCATTATTTATAGATGGAGTTGTATAGCACAACAATTATCATTCTCATCGATAACCATAGACAGCTACGAGACAAGGGTATGAGAGTTTACTCCGGGGTGACCACACATCCCAAGATACTAAATAGCCAATGGCAAGATGTGTGGGAAAACCTCTATTTCCCACTGCATTCCGAGCATTAATCGAGACCTGTCTATGCCTAGTTGCTTTTGAATTAAAATCTAAAATTTTGAAAATTTTAAATATTTTTCATCTTATCATTACAATTTTTTCAAATTTTTATATAAAATAAAATAAAATAATTCAACTTTTTTAAATTCTAAAATAAAAATAATATTAAAAATATATATTCTAATAATATTTTATTCAACTTTTTATCTTTAATCTCAACTTATCTCATCTTTAAAAATAAATGACGCTGATTTTTTATATTGCCTTACGTTAGGAGCATTACACTCTCTCCATTTACAAAGTGTGACTAGAGTACAACAATAATCATTTCATTTCGGGCTATTACAGAGCATGCACATCTCACAGTGTTCAGTTTTGGACCATCTTAAAATCGTCTTTGCAATGATCAGTTAATTCTGATGGCAGGCCAATTAAAAAACTTGGGACCAGCCTAACTTGTTATCGTCATTTCTGGGTTTATATATCTTATTTGTCTTGAGATATATATTGGTATCTGCCAATAAAAAGAACAAAAAGCAAGACAAGCTCCCACAGTTGCCACACAAAAAAGAACGTCACTGATAAAATATACATAGCCAATATTCTTGACTTCCACATGCAAATAGGAAAGTCATGTCGCGGACTTGCCAAAGGAAGAAGAGATTATATATTGATCATAAGAAGTTGCTTAAAAACTACTTTGAAAAAACAAACAAACGTTAATTTTCCAGATCACTACTATTTGTCCAAAACATTTAAGCTGATAGAATAAAAAAAATGTCTCTATTTGGATAGAAGAAATGTTTCATCTCACCTTATTTCACTATTATAATTTTTTTAAATTCTCACGTAAAATATAATAAATAATTCAATTTTTTAAATTATAAAATAATAATAATATTTAAAAACTAATATTATAACAATATTTTTTTCAACTTTTATCTTATATCAACACACTATTCAAACGGCACCATAATATTTAATTAAATAGGGTTGAATGTTGAGTAGGATTCAAGCTCGTAACTTTCACCCTGATATTATGTTAAACCATCACTAAAAGTTTAAATCGATGATAAGGAATAAATTTAATTAATAAGTTATATTTTAACACCGTTAAGAGCTGACATTTCAAACCCATAGTTTTGTTTTTCAAAAAAAGAAAAGGGTTCTCTTGCATGCGTACTTGCTATATAAATACACACACACACATAAATATATATATTTATATATATATATATATCATATTGACCCCTCTATTGCTATTTATTTCTAATGACTTTTCATTGCAAATGCAATATTTAGATAATAGGATATATTGTAAAAAATGAATTAAATAAGTATGTAATCTAGCAAAATCTCTTGCTCCTTGGGGGAAAAAATTGACTATGGTTTTCCAACTGAGATCTTAATTCTCTAATTTTTTTACACAATTAGATGGTCTAATGTAGAGAAAAATAGACAACATTAATGCTTATGTGGTGTTTATACTGCTTGAAAATCTAAATCTTATACAGACAACATTAAATGTCACAAGGCCTAAACATTTTATTTATCTCGATCTCTTGCTAACATTAGACCATCATGTTTGATTTGACAACTAGAGAAGATCTCTATATAGGAAAATGATACTGTATCATCTGAGTTTGTCCCCTCAATTTGACTGTTTATATATTTCATTTTTTTAATTTTATTTTTACTTAATGGTTAAGGAAGTGATTATTAATATAATGGTATTCTTTTTTAATATTTAAATACGTTTAAAAAATGTTAGAAAGAACAAATAAAAAAATACAATTTGCACTAAGGACACACTCATTGATCAAACCTGGACAATATAGTATTACTAATATTCCTCGATATATTGCTTGTATTTTTAAGCTACATATGGATATATTTATATATATATCTATAAGATATATATATATATATGAGCAACCAATCAACCAATATATATAGTAGTAATACACATAGTACTAATATCAACCAATCATATATATATATAGTACTAATATATGAGCAACCAATCAAGTGTGCACTAGACTAACCTACATGTAAATTCTGGACACTTAATTAGCATTCTCTCAACTTCATCTTTTGGAACTATTCAGAAATAGAAGAGTTGCCTTTCTTAAGAGTGAAAAGTTGATAATGATTCATCCTGGTCACCTCATGTGCTTGAGAGTGAGAGGTGAACATAGAGACACCCACAACCCACGGGCGTGAAGCATTCAATCATTCACATCAGTCAAAACCTACTCAAAGAGAAACAAGATCAGTCAAAACCTACTTAGAAAGAATCCTTTCAAAAAAATAAATATTCATGATGAGTTATTTATAACGGGAATAAAATTATTTTAACAAAAATTAATTATTTTTATAAAAAATAACTAATAATAAATAAATAATTTTTTTATAGTAAAAGAAAATCGAGAGTATACATATAAATATTATATGCTCCATTTAAGAGCATACCCACATCATACCAATCCTAATAATTTTTTGTGGTAGTACTATTGTATAAATGTATTACTAATATGGTAAGAAAAATGAAAGCACTACTCCATGAGGATACTGTTAGTCAAAAAAGTAATGTTATTTAAAAAATTTTACATCACACATCATTTATATGATACAAAAATTAATTTATAAAATTTAAATTTTAAATTTTATTTTTTAAATTAAATTATGTTACATAAATAATATATAGTCTAAAACCCTTCTAATAAAAGGATTCCATCCTGCAGAATATGCTTCAGTACGAAAGGCCAAATATATGCTGAGGAATATTCCAAGTGAAAATAATTAACTAATAAACCCAACCTTTTTGTCAACTTCTGATCCACTTGCATGCGGGGACTACTGGGAGTCTGGAGTCGGGACCTACAATTTCAATCGGGTGATGCTACATCCCCCGCTGGGGCTCCCGCTGGGAGTCCCGCTGGGGTGTAGCACTCCTTTTTAATGTGTTTTAAAAAAAAAAATTATATAATTTTTTTTATATTTTTAAATATTTAAAACATTATTAAAAAGCATTTTTTTAATTAAAAAGTAAAAAAAAAAATTATTAAAAAATACTTTTTTAATCAATAAGTAAAATAAAAATATTATTTTTTAATTTTTTATTTTATTTAATGATTAAAAAAGTACTTTTTAATAATATTGTGATTTTTTAAAAAATATTAAAAAATATTAAAAAAAATTATATTAAAAAAAACTTTAAAAAATACATAAAAATATATCTATTACACGGAACGGGACACGGAGCGGGGTTTCTATCATTTTCCATTTCAATTAGAGCAGTGCAACAGCCCCCCGCTCCTGACTCCCACTGGACTTAGCATGCTTAATTGATAGTCATGTGTTTAAGCAGAGGATAATACTAGGAAAATTTGTTTTGGACTCTCGTTAAGTTTTTGATAATTTTTTTTTATTTTGCGATTAAAAAAATTTTATTTAATAATATTGTGAATTTTTTTCTTTTTTTTTTAAATATTTAAAGGTGTTAAAAAAATAATATAAAAAAACAAAAACTAAAAATCTTTAAAAAAAATTTCACATCATTTTTTTAACACATTTAAATATTTTTTTAAAAAAAATTCACAATATCATTAAATAAAATTTTCTTAATCACAAAGTACAAAAATAAAAAATAAAAATAAATATAAAAAGGCAATCGGGAAATTTAACGGGAGCCCAAAACGGACTCCTATCATTCTCCTTATATATATGTGTTTTTTTGTATGTTTTTTTAAGTTATTTTTTACGTAAATTTTTTTAACACTTATAAATATTTTAATAAAATAAAATAAATTTAGAATATCATTAAAAAACACTTCTTTAATAAAAAAAAGTAAAAAAAAATTATTAAAAAATACTTCTTTAATTACTAAGTAAAATAAAAAAAAATATTATTTTATAATTTTTTATTTTACTTTATGATTAAGAAAGTATTTTTTAATAATATTATGAATTTTTTTTATTTTTTTAAAATATTTCAAATTATTAAAACAAATTATAAAAAAAAATAAATAAATAAACTTAAAACAATACATTAAAAAATGTGCTAGACCCAGCGGGCGTATCTAGCATTTTCCTTTCAATTATACTTCTCCACTTATTTTTTCTTAATTTATTTAATCATTATAATTTTTTTAAATATTTACATAAAATATAATTTTTTTAAATTTTAAAATAAAAATAATATTTTAATAATATTTTATTTAACTTTCAACTTTCATCTCATGATCTTACCATCAAAACTTCCCCTTAACTTTTTTTTTACTTTTTTCTTCTTTTTCGTCACATTGGAGGGAAGGAAGTATATGAACTCGATTTACGATAAGAAATAGTCGGGAGCACATTATAATACTTCCTAGAGGACGAAGTTACAAATTTCATTTGGATATATATAATTTTAAGAAAAATAATTTTTACACAACTAATTTTGATTGATTGTTACAAATATATATGTCTCCAGAACATCATATAATGGAGCCCAAAGTACATGTAAAAATTTTAAATTTTAAGTTTTAAATTCATATATAAAAACTATTAATCTTATTACTTACTCAAACTATAATTAATAAGTACAGGAGAAATAAAAGAAAAGTGTTAAATCAACTCAGTTATACACATTGAAAAGAGACATGGGTCTTTAAGAACAACAAAAACAACATACAAAATCAAGTGCCTAAATTAATCAAGTACTTTCTAATTAATAAGTGCATATATAACAAGTACCTAAATTATTATTATTATTATTATTATTCACATAAGTTTTGTTAAGATTTGAGTTTTTATTTTATATTTCTAATTTATTTAAAACTTTACATATACAAGTAAATATATTTTTTTCAAAGTCCGGGACGATCTGTCCCCCCTTAGATCCGTCCCTGCTACTATTATTACTTTTCCATCACCCTCAAACAATTATGAAAATAGTTCTTCTATACAATTGTCTCATGTAGACGTTGTACAGTCGGCTAATGTGGCATGATGCCACGTTAGCTGATATTTAAAAAAAAAAAAAGCAAAAACAAAGACAAATACAAAAATAGAGATGAAAACCCATTTCATTTCCCACTTCTGAGACCAAAACATTCTGAAGGTGCGCGAGAGGAATTCATCCATCCAGAATCCAATGGGCTTCTTCCTTCCTCTTATGGGTGCAGAAGATTGGGGTGGGTACTACATTGGGTGGGTCAACCCAACCCAAGGTTGGTTTGCGTTGATGTGGGTCAAGCATGAGTGTCGTTTGGGTCAGCTTGGTGGGCTTTGTTTGAGTCAACTTCTTGGGTCAGCAATCACCTAGATCGAACATGGGCGAGTGTCTTCTTGGCCGCCACCTGAATCAGCAGTCAGCTCTGCTGTGACAGAAAATGGAACACTGTAGGTAATCTGTAACACAAATAATTGATGCCAGTAAACAAACTCTACTGGGGCAGAAATGGAAGCAAATCAAGTATGAGTCATACACCCAAATTTTTGTTATTGTCAAAAATATTAAAACAAACACACAAAAAGGAAGGTAAAATAAGACTTAAAAATGCGCGACACATTCACTAGTTCAAGCATTCAAAAGGAATACAATGCACGTATACCATAGGCACAACCCATTCACTAGTTCAAGCATGATCACCAAAAAAAACTCCAAACCAAAATAGTTGGAAAGTAAACCAAAAGCAAATAACAAACTAAGAAAATAATGCATAATACAAAAGGAAATGTACTTGCCTTCCACCTGGACCGGACGGGGGTGAGTATCTTCCTTATGCATTGATCACCTTTTTCTAGGATTAGGATTTCGGGATGAGAGGCTGGGTTAGGGTTAGGGTTTCGGTTTCGGGATGAGGGAAAGGGTCTGATTAGGATTCAGGTTTTAGGGTTAGGGTTTCGGGATGAAGGGAGATGGGCTGGGTTAGGGTTAGGGCTAGGGTTTCGGGATGAAGGGAAATCGGCTGGGTTATGGTTAAAAGGGAGGGAGGTCTACTGGGTCTACTAGGTCTACGGGGTTAGGGTTAAAGAGAAATGGAAGGGCTTCAAGTGTTTCGAAATTGCATTTCGAAACACAGAGAGGAAGGAAAGGGCTTCGGTGGAGAGAAATATAGCTTCAAGGTCTTCAAAACACAGAGAGGAAGGAAAAGGACTTTGGTGAAGAGAAATATAGCTTCAGGGTCTTCGAAACACAGAGAGAGAGGAAGGAAGGAAGGAAGGGGCTTCAAGGGAGAGAAATTTCTTGATGGTCATACAGATTATGCCGTGAGGACGGACAGAAGGGGCAACTAGGGAGAGAAAGGGGGAGAGGGGTCGAAGAAACACAGAGGTCTCAGGGAAGGAGAAACACAGAAGAGGGGTCAAAACTTGGAGAGAAGGAAATGGGGGCAAACTTAATAAAATTAAAACGACATCATTTTGTTTTATCCACATCAGCACCGTTTGCCCCACGCTTGCACCAGTCAACTGTCTTCAATGTTTTTGTTATCAAAATCATACCCTTTTTAAGTTTCAAATAATAAAAACTTTTTTTTCTCTCTCTTTAAAACTTTTTCTACTCTATCTTTCTAAAAATAAAAAAGACGATGTTAGGGTGTACACCAAATATGCATCCCAAATCGTAAAAAGGTAACGATATTCATGTGTTATGACTCCATTCATGTCTCTCTCTCTCTCACCCTATGCATTGTCGCCCCTTTCCACCCTATGTTGCCATCTCGCTCGTGAGTCTCTCTATTTCTCTCGTGCTCTCTGTGTCTCTATAAAAATCACAGACTGAAATCTAAATGGTTGGCCTCTCTTCTCTCTCTCTCTCT
>QEOT01124240.1:126774-141286 GCA_003123785.1 Pterocarya stenoptera | reverse complement strand
CTGTGACAGAAAATGGAACACTGTAGGTAATCTGTAACACAAATAATTGATGCCAGTAAACAAACTCTACTGGGGCAGAAATGGAAGCAAATCAAGTATGAGTCATACACCCAAATTTTTGTTATTGTCAAAAATATTAAAACAAACACACAAAAAGGAAGGAAAAATAAGACTTAAAAATGCGCGACACATTCACTAGTTCAAGCATTCAAAAGGAATACAATGCACGTATACCATAGGCACAACCCATTCACTAGTTCAAGCATGATCACCAAAAAAAACTCCAAACCAAAATAGTTGGAAAGTAAACCAAAAGCAAATAACAAACTAAGAAAATAATGCATAATACAAAAGGAAATGTACTTGCCTTCCACCTGGACCGGACGGGGGTGAGTATCTTCCTTATGCATTGATCACCTTTTTCTAGGATTAGGATTTCGGGATGAGAGGCTGGGTTAGGGTTAGGGTTTCGGTTTCGGGATGAGGGAAAGGGTCTGATTAGGATTCAGGTTTTAGGGTTAGGGTTTCGGGATGAAGGGAGATGGGCTGGGTTAGGGTTAGGGCTAGGGTTTCGGGATGAAGGGAAATCGGCTGGGTTATGGTTAAAAGGGAGGGAGGTCTACTGGGTCTACTAGGTCTACGGGGTTAGGGTTAAAGAGAAATGGAAGGGCTTCAAGTGTTTCGAAATTGCATTTCGAAACACAGAGAGGAAGGAAAGGGCTTCGGTGGAGAGAAATATAGCTTCAAGGTCTTCAAAACACAGAGAGGAAGGAAAAGGACTTTGGTGAAGAGAAATATAGCTTCAGGGTCTTCGAAACACAGAGAGAGAGGAAGGAAGGAAGGGGCTTCAAGGGAGAGAAATTTCTTGATGGTCATACAGATTATGTCGTGAGGACGGACAGAAGGGGCAACTGGGGAGAGAAAAGGGGAGAGGGGTCGAAGAAACACAGAGGTCTCAGGGAAGGAGAAACACAGAAGAAGGGTCAAAACTTGGAGAGAAGGAAATGGGGGCAAACTTAATAAAATTAAAACGACATCATTTTGTTTTATCCACATCAGCACCGTTTGCCCCACGCTTGCACCAGTCAACTGTCTTCAATGTTTTTGTTATCAAAATCATACCCTTTTTAAGTTTCAAATAATAAAAACTTTTTTTTCTCTCTCTTTAAAACTTTTTCTACTCTATCTTTCTAAAAATAAAAAAGACGATGTTAGGGTGTACACCAAATATGCATCCCAAATCGTAAAAAGGTAACGATATTCATGTGTTATGACTCCATTCATGTCTCTCTCTCTCTCACCCTATGCATTGTCGCCCCTTTCCACCCTATGTTGCCATCTCGCTCGTGAGTCTCTCTATTTCTCTCGTGCTCTCTGTGTCTCTATAAAAATCACAGACTGAAATCTAACTGGTTGGCCTCTCTTCTCTCTCTCTCTCTTCCTTTTTGTCTCTCGTGATATCCTTCGTTCCACCGCCACCTTCTTGTACCAAGCACGCCTTAAGGTAGCACTATGTGGAGGCGAGCGGTGTCATCATCAACGTCTCAACTCCGAACCCTAACATCATTTTCTGCCCTCTCCCTTATGGAGATCCTCATTTCTCACTCTGCACTGTTTCTGAATCTCTTATCTCCCCATGCATCCTCTACTTTGGTAACTCTTCTTGTCCACAATTCAACAAAATATAAATTTTCTTGATTAAAGGAGATGGAAATTTGTATTTGTATGGCTGTATTGTTCAACTGGTAAAAGAGAACACCAACAATCCACCAAAACCTTAGTTTTCTTGCACCCAAAGTGGAACATCCATTTATCTTTTCCACTACACCGCTAAGAGTTGGTTCCCTTTCTTTCCCTTGTTTTCTCTCTTGTTATGTGAAAGCTTCAACCTTTCCTCCTCAAGTATATATATATATATATATTTTTTGTTGGTGTGTATATATATATATTTTTGTGTCTATATAAATTTATTGGTTCTATTATAAAGTAGAATATAGTTTTCAAATTCCCAAAAATCTGATTTGTGAAAAATTAACGACAAATAATAAAAATTCTGAAACTAGTTGCTTAGGCTTTTTTAAATTTGTGTGTTCTTGAAATCAATGTTATCAAATCTTGATGTTTATTCTTTGAGGAAAGTCATTGTTTAGTGAGCATTGATTCTTGTGGAGAAAAAGTCTCAATATCATCTGTTCTTGTCACTATTTGTCTTGAAAAGTTTAAGTTAAATATAATTGTGCGGCTACACATAACTATGTGTATAGGGTCTTATACAATCTGTTTCAAATATAAAAGTGAAGCCAAGAATATGGCCTCAAGGCAAATTTGCTTAGCATTAGTCAAATTTGTGATAAAAATCTTTATGTACAGTTTTCAAAGAATGAATGCAATGTCTATAATCAAGCTGTTGAATGAATCTTGAAGGGCACTAGAATATCGGACAATTGCTATGAAGTCTTTCCAACAACAAATATATGCTGTCATAGAGTACTATTGGATAAAGCCGAGCTTTGGCACCAACATCTTGGTCACATTAACCTAAAAGACCTATCAAAAATATCCAAAAGAGAAGTTGTAGATGGGTTACCAAATCCTCTAAAAGTTAAAACGATGGTGTGTAGATCCTGTTAAGAAGGAAAGCAAACAAGATCTCACCATAAGAAAATTCCTGACATACTCACATCTCAGCCTCTTAAGCTACTCCACATGGACTTAATGGGTCCAACACAAACCGAGAGTCTTGCTGGGAAGAAATATATTATGGTCGTTGTGGATGACTTTCAAGATTTACCTGAACCAGAGTATTAAGAGAAAAATTTGAAACTTTTGATCTTGCCAAGAAGCTGTTCAAGAGATTAAAAATAGATAATGACCTTTCTATCTCTAGAATTTATAGTGATCAAGGTAAGGAATTTGAAAATTCTAATTTCTCTTCTTTTTGTGATGAGAAAGGTATACATCAAGAGTTTTCTGATCCAATTACACATCAACAAAATGAAGTAGTAGAAAGAAAAAATAAAGCAATTCAAGAGATGGCTCGGACCATGCTGAGTAGCAAAAAGTTGGCTTTATACTTTTGGGGAGAAGCTGTCAACATAGTAAATTATATTCTAAACTGAGTGGTCCTTAGGCCAGGTATAAGACACACCCCCTACGAGTTGTGGAAAGAAGCCCACTGACAAGCATTTTAGTGTTCGAGAGTCGATGCTACATCTTGCGTGATCGAAAAAATTCACATAAATTTGACAACATGAGTGATGAAGGGATATTTTTTGGATATTCCTCAAATAGCAAAGCATATAGAGTCTATAACCTTCGTACAAAAACTATAATGGAATCAATCAATGTGGTTATAGATGATGACTCAGTCGAGAACACAAAAAGAGAACTTGAAACCATGAGTAAGTCTGCTCAATGCACAAAAGAAAAGTCTGAAAAACAAAGTGATGCAGGCCGTGTAGAGGAAACTCCTCCAAATTCTCCTCCTTCATGGGACAAAAAGCCAAAATTAGTCATAATCATCCAAAAGAAAACATTCTTGGTAAGCTAAATGAAGGAATGAGACTCAGAAAAAGGGTACTAAATCAAGTTTCTTTTGTGTATTATTTATCGCAAGTAGAACCCAAGAAGATTGAAAAAGCCTTAAGTGATGAAAATTGGGTAAATGTCATGCATGAAGAACTTCATCAATTCACAAGGAATGAAGTATGGGAGTTGGTTCCTAGACCTGAATATTACAATATCATTGGAACCAAGTCGATTTTCAAGAACAAGCTCGATGAGTATGGTACCATAGTTCAAAATATAGGTACACTTGTCACACAAGGCTACACGCAAGTAGAAGTGATTGATTTTAATAAAACTTTTGCTCATGTTGTACGTTTGGAATCTGTCTGCATATTGCTTGCTATAGCTTGTCATTTAAATTTTAAATTCTATCAAATGGATGTTAAGAGTGCATTTTTAAATGGACTATTACAAGAAGAAGTATATGTTGAGCAACCTAAAGCATTCATTAATCATCTTTATCTTGATCATGTGTATAGGTTGAGAAGGCACTCTAGGCATTAAAGCAAGCACCACGAGCTTGGTATGAAAGGTTGACCGCTTATGTACTTGAGCATGATTTCACTAGAGGACAAGCTGATATAACTCTTTTTTTAAGAAAAACATGTAAACAACTTCCTATTACTCAAATCTATGTAAATGACATTGTGTTTGGAGCAACTCTTGACTCACTTTCTTATGAGTTTGCTAATGAAATGAAATCAGAGTTTGAAATGAGTATGATTGGTGAGCTGAATTTCTTTTTGGGCATTCAAGTTAAACAAACAAAAGAGGAAATTTTCATTTCTCAATCTAAGTATGCTACATATCTTGTTAAGAAGTTTTGAATGGAAGGAAAGACTCATGCTCATACTCCTATGAGCACTTCAGTAAAAATCAACACAGATCCCATAGGTAAGAACATTGATCCTACACTTTATAAAAGCATGATAGGGAGTTTGTTGTATATTACACCAAGTAGACCTAATATTTCTTTTAGTGTTGGTGTATGTGCAAGATTTCAAGCTAATCCTAAGGAATCAAATCTCACTGCAGTAAAAAGAATCATTAAATATCTACGTGCTACTGTAGATTATGGGATTTGGTATTCTAAAGATTCTAACTTGACTTTAGTTGGATATTCGGATGCTGATTGAATTGGGAACTCATATGACAAAAAAAGCACATCTGGAGGATGCTTTTATATAGGTGAAGATTTGGTTGCATGGATGAGCAAAAATCAAAACTCCATCTTCTTATCTACTGCTGAAGCCGAGTACATTGCAGCAGAAAGTTGTTGCACACAACTTCTTTGGATGAAAAAGATACTTGAGGACTATGGTTTCTCTCAAGATATCATGACAATCTATTATGATAATTCTAATGCAATTCGTATCTCAAAAAATCATGTTCAGAACTCTAAAACCAAGCATATAGATATTAGGCATCATTTTATTAGAGACTTGGTTGAGTCAAAAATTGTGTCCCTGGAGCATGTGGCTACTGAACATCAATTGATTGATTTATTTACAAAACTTTTAGATGGGTTAAGGTTTGAGTTTTTAAGAAAAGCCATTGGTGTGTGTGATATGCATTCAAAGTGTCACCATTTACTTGCATTTAAATTTCTGCATTATTATCAATTTTTTGGTTGAATTGTTTTTGGCATGTTTTCTCATAGATTTAATGGAATCAACATTGAGCAAGGTCCAAGCTTAAGATGTATGTCAAGTGTTTGAGCATTCTATTACTCACCAAATTAGTCTTGTTTGGATTGAAGCATTTTTCTCTATTATACATCTCATCGTGGGGGTACTAACCTTATGGTCGAACAATCAAAGGCACACAGTGAGGAACTTAACCCTACCTCCTAAATGTTTATGATGCTCATAGGAAGGGAGAAGTCTATACCTTAAATTGACTAATACAAGTTGAACCTAATACTAAAAGAAAAAAATCTTCCCTTGCCAAGCATAAAGGTTGATCCATATAAAAAAAGTCAAGTGTTTCATCATTGTGGAAAGAGACAAATACTAAACACAAATCTAATCTATGAAGTCCTTATAGAAAAAATCATTGATCTAATCAATGTGGAAAAAGATGAGCAATCTAATCAAGGACATGACTACAGCCCTTAACACCTTGTGCTTGGAGAATATACTTTTTCAAGTATCTAGACCCTAGCATAAAGTTTGACTTTTAAGGAAAAAGATAATCCCAGAGAAGTATCTCAAAAAGAAAAAAAAATAGCGGGAGAAAAATATAACCTATGCTCCTCACTTGCACACTGACATGACCTTTGTTTGTTCAACTAATGAGGTACAAGACACCATTATGAAGGCTACAACTGAGAAAGTGCATCTCCTATATGGGTGGATAGTGTGAGTAGAATGATGTTTGGCCTTGTGCTACATTAGAGGCCTAAACTTAGCTTAGTGTATTAAATTGTGTTTGTGAGCAAAACAATAATTACTGTCCAAGTTTTAATTTGTTTTCTCTTTGTTTTGTTTGGTTTGTTTGTTAATTATGTATTAATAAAAAATAGTAATAATAAAAGGAAAAAAAATAGATATATACCAAGCTTCTTTCTCAAGAGTATTGAGTCTTAATGGGACTCTGGGACGTATTGGAAAATTTGACTAAGTCCCAGTAGGGTTTTTGTGGGGGGAGGGGGGTTCTTGTGTGTAGCACGGTCTCCTTCTTAAGTGACTTGAGTCACTCGACCAGGCTGTTAAGCCAGAATCTTTTCATTCCCAATCCCCACTCCCCATGTCTCTCTCAATTACTTTCGTGCCCCATCCCAATTTAAGTATGCATTTATCCACCGGTTGAGTTCTAAATCAAATGGGATTCTTAATCTGCACTACTCCTATTCAAGGTATGTGTCCCATACGACTCTCCATTATTTCTTCAAGTTCTAGGGCACGGGATTCCCGATTGGGAATGTATGAAATGGATGGGTTTGCTGGGTGTTGATTTAAAAAGAATGGGGTATGAATCATTGGATTATCTAAGGTGGTATTGAGTTTGGGTCGTATTCAGGAAGAGTTTTTTACTCAACCAAATATTCCTTTGCATTTTTAATGGTTCCGCACTTATTCATCCTTTTGCACCATTTTAAACCCATTGCCTTGATCTGGCTTTGCATAATGTATGGTTTTGGATAAGTTTGTAACTTGGGTCTCTCGGGTTCTATGGAATGCATATGAAGCACGTCATCTTATGATTGGCACAAGTTATGCATATTGAGTGCTTAGTCTCCATCAAGTACACAGGTTTCAACGAGTGCCCAGTAAGTAATTTGTACTCTATACGGGTATAGTTGCATGATCTTACTAAAATGTACTGTGTGCTTGTGTGTTTCAGATGAGGTTCAAAGAAAAAGCCAAAAGAAAAAAACCAGTTGAGTCCAGCTCACCTGTCAGTGCAGCAAGTGAGAGGAAATCTCCTCCAAAGACCCCTCACATTGAGGAAACAATGGGGCACACGATAAAACCAGCTAAACTACGAACTAAATGCTCCACACCTAGTGCTTTTGAGCTCTTCGCTTCACTTGAAGCAGAAGTATCATATAGCAATGTATTCTCTCATCCACTAGTGTTAGGTGAGAGAGAGAGGTAAACATCCATGACTTTCTCAATCCCTCTTTTGACATCATTAGTCACATATTTACTAAGCGACATTGGGAAAAACTCACACTTCCCTCACCCACACCGTGGGTTGAGGTGGTGCGTGAGTTTTACTCAAACCTTGCCCACTTCAACATTGATGATCATAGCATCTCCTCCAATGTGAGGGGAATTAAAATTGATATCATCCCTACCACAATAAAAGAGTTGTATGAACTTCTAGAAGTAGAGGAACCTGTATATCCCCACAAGGGGATGAGGGCCCCAACAAAAGTTGTCATGCGCAACCTATTTGCTGGGCCTCAAGGGCAAAAGTGGAATCCACAGGTTCATAGGATGCCCCTACATATGATGCTCCCACCCTACAGAGTATTGGCCAACATAGTGCTGACAAACTTATGGCCAACAAGTAGACACACTGAACTTCCCCTAGAGAGGGCCCATTTTATGTTTGCTTTGGCTATGAGTGTACCCATAGACTTTCCACGACATGTGATTGATATCATTCATCGCTCTTATGTAGAAAAGGAGTTGAGTCTCCCATTTGGTGATCTAACTACCAAGTTGGCCATGATAGCTAAAGTCTCCTTGAGACCAAATGAGCCTTCCATGAAAGTGCATGGGTCCATTTCGGCTCTTACTATGATCAAGTCAAAATCTATTCTAAATAAGAAAAGACCCCACACCACTGAGTTGGCCTCTCCTCCTCCCGAGCGTACTGTACCCCTTTTGAATGTGCTGGAACAAATCAATATTCTATCTCAAAAGATTGATTCATTTGCTGAGAAATGGGAAGTCAAACAGACTAAAATGAAGCAGCAGATCACAACCCTACGTATGGATGGAATACAGATTAGCGAAAAATTAGTGCAATTGTCCTTGGATGTGCAGTAGGTCATGGGGTGTGTTATGGATTCTAATATTGAGTGGCAACCCTTTGACACATTGTTGACAAAAGGGGGGAGAAATGAAGGGGGAGCAGCAGAAGATTGAGAGGGAGCAGCACCAGTATAGCAGTGCAGCTGCTAAAAAAATTTTTGTGGCTAATGATTAATTTCGTATTTTGTTAAATTTGGTTTAATTTAGAGACAAGTCTAATTTCCTTGTTTTGTTATATTTGGGGTAACTTATAACCAAACAATGTAAGGTTTCACGTGAATGTTTTGAGAACTGAACTTTTAATATTAGTTAATGATGCTTCATGAGATCTTAGTCTGCTGATTATTTTTGTTTCAGGTATGTACTATATTCATCAAACAAAGTTTTGTCATCAAGCCACCAGAGAGGGAGATTGTTAATGTAAAAATGGTTTGCTAGGATTAGATGACTGGGACGATAGAGATTTGTTTTAAGTAGGTATTTTGTTGAGATTAGATGAATGTAAATATTTTATCTTTATTTTAAAACATTTGAGTTAAGTGGTTGTTAACTAAGATTTTAGATACGTCAAGAGAGTGTGTATCTGAAGAGTCCAATGAATCTGGAATTATCCACTTGAATGGAAAGTATATCTGATGAGAAGACTTAGCACCAGGTGTCAACATAGCGTCAGCAGATTCCTACTGCATCTCAAACTCCTAACAAACTCAATCTGTCAGCAGAGTCCTACTACAAATTAAATCCTGGGTAGATTCTTCAAATGAGGATCTTGGTTGGGTGATTGATCTTTTGATCAGTTATTTCATAGAGCTTGAAGATTGGAGAGATATCCAAGAGCTTGAGTGCGAGAGAATTCTTGTGAAGAATTTTTTAGTGCTTTTCTCTTTCTCTCATTGAATGCGTTCTTAATTCGTGTCGGAGTTGAAGTGATTGTGTTTAGCCACTGGAGTTCTAGGAAGGAAGTCAATAGTTTGAAAATCGCCAGAGGTTCTGGCTGTTACTGCGGTAGAAGACAAACGGGTCATTTGTCTGGTCAAGTAAGAGAGTCAAGTTATAAAGATTTTGTAATTGAGAATTACTTGTAATTGATTTTTAAATAATAATATTGGCTTTCCTAGATTTGGTTGTCCCGTAGGGTTTTACCTTTGATGAGTTTTTATTTATTTTTATTAAAAAGAGCAGGAAGTCACATGTCCAATAGTGACCTCCTCCCAAATTTATTAATAATGTCCTTACTTATAGCGAAGGAATACCTTAGTAACAAGAAAATGCCCATGGGAAAAACAACTAGAACCGCAACCAAAGAAAAACAAATCAATGGCAATCTTATGACAAAACAAAGAAAAACAGAAAACCACAAAAACCAGAGAAAAAGCTAAACTCTTAGAGCTGGGAAGCCTAAGAAGTCCAAACGGGGCAAACCACGAAGAATCTGCAGTAGAGTGCAATTATTATAATAAACCAAATCGATACCTGAGGCCCCATCTTTGGCTAACCAATCCGCCACTATATTACCTTCACGAAACACATGTTGAAAATAGCAATGAAGAGTACAAGTCAACCCAATAATCTCTTACCTTTGAGGAGTTCTTCAAAAGATTTCCCTTCATAAAATCGATTTTGAGCACTTTTATTACTTTATGTCTTTGATTATTTATCATATTATCATATAACGAATGACTCAACAATTTGATTGATTGTGCGGTGAATCGTGAGATCTAAATGCACGGGTACTTGGGTAATTTCATTTTTCATCTATATTGTGTCAACTTATATAATTAGCTAACGACAGTTTTTGTCACGAGTTATTTTGCAGCTCTTCATGGTGAATAAACACGCGATGTCTGTCAATTTTAATACGTTAGTACTGCATAAAAAAATTATACTACTAATGAAGAAAATAAACGCAAAAGGAAAAAAACAAAACAAAACAAAAACCAGCTTAAAAAGTTTCTTGCTTAAAGTTGTCCTGTAATCGCTATACCCGCAGAAAAATAAGGATCAACAAGAGAGAAGATTTGAAAGCTAGGGTCCATGAATGGATGCCAACTCAAAGGTAATCTTCTAAATTATATTGAAATACAATCTAAAAGCTGGATAAGGTCAAGAATCAACAACTTAAAGGCTTCGTGTGAATTTCATTTTCCTTACACATGATCTTCCTGCTGGCCGCTTGATTTCCGGAAAGCTAATAAATTGCCGGCAACATTAATTTCTACGTTATTGGTCGATGGGCATTTTCACCGCCCATAATTGGCTGGCGTGCCACTTGGTGGCATGCTCATGGAGGGCCTCGACATCACCCTCCCAGGTCAAACATTAGGGTCATAATCTTATCCATTTAGTACGTGCAACATCTCAGTACTCATTCATGAGATCTTTAAAAATCTTTCTTAATGACTTCCCGGCGATTGATCATTGGATGATCGATCTATACGTAGAAATAAACTTAATTTGCGAAGTTGGGATTGATATTGAAATACCCGGATTGTGTAATTTTGTATAGAAAAGTGGCAAATAAGATCTCATATTGCTTTGAAATAAGAAGTCCAAGCCATTTATAATAATTTCAGCGTGCTTCAAATGTAACCTTAACTATACTTTTCAAGTATGGGCCTATATATTTTCACCATCTAGTTATGTTTTCAGCTTATTAGACGGGCCATACAGTTGGTATACAATATACAGGTTAGCCCACAAATTCGTCTTCCATTCTGAAGAAAAACTGGATTTGGTCCCGTATATATAGTTTTTAATCCGACCTGAACAGATGGCTTTGGTGGAAAAGAGACAACTTTCATTGCATGCCCTTGGTGATCAGTGGTGGCTGCTGGCTTGTGTTTGTTTCCACCAAGGTCAGAGGTCCAAAGTTTGTAGACATGCATGAGTCAGAGGATGATAAAGAGAGGAGACATAAAATTTCTGTTTGCTCATGTGGAAATGCCAAACTTGAGTAAGTGGATGCATGGAGTCTAGAACTAGGTAGAGAAAATGTATGTACGTCCTTAATTTCCACCACCTTTTTCTTTTCGATGAATAGTTTCCACGATCAGGTCAAGAATTTAGGTAGAGAGAGGTGTGTCCTTTCCACCACTATTTTTCTTTTCATGCCATAATTTCCACAAAGCTTTGGAAAAAGCAGCGTGCATGGTGAAGATTTATCATCCTACTTTACTAATTATTAGTGGCCTACGGGCATGTATCCACTTCCCTAGTGCAAGATAAGGACATTATATATATATATATATAACTATATATATTTATATACCCACTTCCCATGTCCAAGATAATGACATCAATTAGTGCAAAGATCATTTAAAGCCGGCCTTTCAGCTAAAGATTAAGCATTCAGCAATGAGATTTCTCTTGGGCTTCCTACTATTTATAGGCCATATTCTTTTAACAAATTTTGAGCTGTTGTCTGGTTCTTGGAAATTATTCAAAATGTTAAAAAAATAAATAAAAAAAGGAAGAGGCACAAGACTTTGGGCCTAGCCCCAGAGATCTGTCATCCATGCTTTGAGGACTAGCATGATACTTTTAAGTTCATATTGGGCCATAATAGGAAGAAGTTCGAGCCGTCTCTTGGATGCAAAAGATGGGGCTTTTCTTTCAATTTCTCTTCACTACCTTTTGCTTTTAGGCAACTCAACTGACTTCTTAAAATTCGGGTTTAAAGCTAGTACTGTAGCTAGGAGAATGATCCATACATGGCTGTTTTGTGGGCAGTATTTCGCAAACAAGTTTAAATATCTTTTCATTCTGAAAAGATTTAACTTTCATCTGGAACAAAAAAAGGAAAAAAGAACACTCACAAATCGAGATTAAGAATAGTGAAATTCTTGTGTGTGAATAGCGAGATTGATATATAATCAACATGCCAGATTAGTACACTCTCGATGATATATAGCTGAGCATTATGCACTAAACAGATCAACAAGCATCGATCTCACAGTGTCTTCAAGTCAGATAAAGAACTGATCATCTACAGCCTCATCATTGTGTAACTCAAAACTCCAATTAAGATGAAATTCAAATACTTAAAATGGGTTCTTAAAAAATAAAAAACCCCTAAAATAGGTTTTAAAAAAAAAATGCTTCCCTCCATGATCAAATATAGCTAGGCCCTATTTATCTTCCTCTCAACAAGGCCTTCTCCGCAGTGTCCATCTCTTCCAATATCCTGGCCTTTCGCTTCGCCGGTATCGGTGCCGTTGGGCCAAAACTAATATAATGCCCGGAAACGGCATTGAGGGCTGAATACATGTCCCGGAAGGAAACCCTGGCAAGCAAAACTTTCTCCCTCCTGTACTTAGCAACCCAAGAATTTGAGGTCTCTCGCAAATCAGCCACTGCAGAAGCCACATTAGGATCGTTCTTATCCATCTGAATTGTGGTTCGGACCTTGTTTATCATTTCTTCTGTCTCTTTTACGTACTCTTCATCTGAAGCAGCCAGTGCTGGGGTACTACTGACCACAGAAAGCCATGCAGGAGAGAGGATGGTAGTGGCCAGCGATAAGAATTCTCGACGGCGAGGTTGATGGGCGTTGGTGGAGTTTGTGGCAGTGATGGTGGTGGTGAATTTGGGTTTGATGGGTGAGAGCTGTGATGTTAGTTTGGAGGTGGGAGTTATTAGGGTTGGGGACGCCATGGTTTGGCCGTGATTGGGAGAGAACTGGAGGGATAGAGAGAGAGTAGAGCGTGTGTTTGTAGTCTGGGAGAGGAACTGGGTTTCGGCCACGTGTTCTTATCACCTTATCTTAGCTTATCACCTTATCTTACATTTTGGTTTTATGGATGAGAAAAAGAGCCAATGAGATGTGAGGCATAGATCTGCTGCATGCAATATTGCAAGTACTACTCGTGTTTGAGGTTGACTATATAGGAGATTAGTTAAGTGTGAGTACGTGGGTCTATTGGTCTAATTGGGAGGTCAGAACTAGTAGGAATGGGCCAAGGGGAGGCTCCTAAATGGTGGAGCAACACATCGTACACTTTCAACATTTCATATATTTTTCGCTTTAAGCTATGGGCCGGAATCATAGCTAGGTTGGAGTTAGAAAGATCTTGTACGAAAGTCTTAGGGTTGGTTTGGTGATAGATATGAGAATTTTGTATTTTGTTTTAGAGTTTAAAATATTATTTTTTAATTTTAAAATTTTAAAAATTTGAATTGGGATTTAAAAAATATGTATTGGGATTTGAAAAGTTGAATTATTTATTATATTTTGTATGAAAATTTAAAAAATGTGTAATAATGAGTTGAGATGAGATGAAAAATTTTGAGAATTTTCAATTTCCTAACCTACCCTTACACTATCTTCGCTCAATAAATATATGATTTATTATTTTTATTATTTTATTTTAATATTTAAATTTATCAAATTAATAATCAAATAGAGACTATGATATAAGCCTTTCTTATAGTATTTTTCGTTAAGAGTTATGGTAGAGCTACGCTCCATATTGTGATAAGACTTTGATGGAAAAACAAAAACCAAAAGATATTACTGTCACATTTTATAAAAATATCTTCTTTTTAAATATGAGAAACACTCCTAAGCTATTTGACACTTCTATTTGACCGCTTGGTCAAAAAATTTATTTATTAGTTTTGTTACTTAATAATTAAGAAAGTAATTTTCAATATATTGGCATATTCTTTATTTTTTTAAAATCTTTAAATATATTAAAAAAATATAGAAAAAAAAATCACTGGGCAGTACGCCCAGCGGTAAGAGTGGGGCGGCAAAATAGCCCCACTCTTAAAATATTATTATGTAAAGTGTTGTGAAAAGTTATGTATATTTATTATTTTTCTTACAATAATGTTCCGTTCTCACAACAATTACAGCTAAGGGGGTGCGGGTCTAAATTAATAGAGAAATGTTATACATCAGTTAGTACTATTTACTCCTGTACTTTATGTCTAAAATTTTTTTATAGGATGTGGGGTATTTTTTCATAGAATATGAAATGTAAGGTAATAAATAATAATTGATGAGAAGAATTTTTCAAACCAATATGGAGCGAACGCGAGAAAGTGAGGGTCAAATCGGTGGATTATCAAGATATTTTAAAACTTTTGGGCCTAAAGATTCAAAGAAGGCTTCAATAATATTGGTTCTTAATGACTATGAAAATCAGAAAATGTTTACATTTGGAACGATTCCAATTCTACTGAGGCAGGCCAGTTAGCTTTCTGGGCCAGTATCAGAGGTGGACAGCTTATAACATAACTAACATTTAACATGATGAATGGAACGAGAGAGACGACACTGGCTAAATGGGTCAAAACAGAGTATTTCATGGCCATTACTCAATGAATTCTCCAAAGTTTGAACTACCCCATGTGGCTGTCAAAAGAAAGGAAAACATTGGTGAAGAAATTAAGGTAAAGAGTTGATGGAGGATATTTCAATCTCTTTTTTTTTTTTTTTTTTTTTTTTTTTTGGG
>QEOT01124240.1:50445-125664 GCA_003123785.1 Pterocarya stenoptera | reverse complement strand
CCATGCGGGGGTGGGGGTTTTTCCCCCGCCCCCAGGCACCGGTTGGCGGGGGCGGGGGAAAAACTCCCACCCACCCCGCCTCCCGCTTAAAAAACACATTATGTTTAAAAATTATTTTTTTGGTCTAAAATTTTTTTTTAGACTCAAATTATACTATAATTTAAATAATAAATTAAAATTTATAAGTATAAAAAGAACTTAAACTCATTTGAGTTAGATTTTGGATTGCCTTGGCCTCCTAGGCCAACCTTTATATAGGAGGCCAAGGCAATACAATAGTCATCTTTAAGCAATGTGGGACTTAGTAGGCAAGGCAATCAAATAACTTGAATACAATTTCAAGTCTTTAATAAATTATATATATTTATATACAATATATTTATTTATATATATATAAAATAAAAATTTTATATATTGGGAGCGAAGCGGGGGGCGGGGCGGGGCCCCGCTGGGGTCATCCCGCCCCCGCATGGCCTTCTCCATGCGGGGCGGGGGACCCCGCCCCCGCATGGGCGGAGCGGGGTAGCCCACCCGCCCATGCGGGGGCGGAGCGGAAGCGGGGCGGGGCGGCGGGGGCGGGGCCCCGCTGCCCACCCCTAATCTTCTCTTCGAGTTTCTATTTCTCACTGGCTCCATCGTCTTCTTCTCTTCTCTCTTCACTTCAAGTTTCTCACTTATGGGCCGTGGCTCCATCGTCTTCTTCTCTCTCTCTTTATCTCTCGTGCTGAAACCCTAGCTCATGTCACTCTTCCTCTGCCGATCGAAGGTTCGTATTCTCTGTGTTAGTTCTTCTTGACAAACCGAAGGTTCCTATTTACACTTCCAAATCTTTTTTTTTTTTTTTTACAATGTTTTAGATCTGTAAGCATGTGGGAAAGGATTAGGGTCTGTTTTGAGTTTGTTTTTAAACGTGGGGTTTATTTATTTATTTGGATCTGTTATATGCTGTTATTTTGCTAGATCTGCTATTTTTTCTGGTCTTGGCTTGCTTTCTGCGACTGGGTTTTTGTTCGCTCTGTTATTTTTGGGTTTATTTTGATGTGAATGTTTGAATGGAGTAATCTTTGTGTAGTGTTTTTATGGGTTAGATCTGGATTTATAAGACCTAGAAGGGTGAAGAGCGAAAATATCTATAACCACAGAGTCTCCTAATAATATCTAGATCTGGGTTTGTGAGATCTAAATCGTGGGCATAAGTTTTCTTATAACAGATTTGACACTAAACTCGTATGTACTTTTATTTAAAATCATGATAACTCTTCCAATCAATAATAGAGCTCTGTAGTAGAAATTGGTAATCATATATTGGATATCATTTTAAGTTAGGCTAATCTTTCATAAAGCTTTTGTTTGATGTTAACAATATTTCATTTGAACGGATGCTCAAGCATTCTGTTAAAGCAACTGGTATGTTAAAACATATCGGCTAATTTATGTGGTTGTTGATGGCCTTAATTTGTTTACTAGGTACCTCTCATGTGGAGCTTGGGCTGGCAAGCTATTTTGCTTGGTTGTTGTGATTGATTTTTTATCATTCCGATTACTGCAACTATGGCAGGTAAGTAACATAATGTTTCTTCACGTATTCTTTCCCTTGCTGCATTATCTTCCTTTACATACTGTATTCATCTCCCATTCTTATTCCATAAGCCTGCGGAGGATATTGAGGTGGTACCTGATATTCTTCTGTGCAAAGATGAAGATAAGAAGGATGCTGCCAAATTTCGAGTCTTCAACAGCGACCAATTCTTGAAATGATTTTATTTTGAGATGTTTGGTTGTTTTGCATTCCTGTACTGATAAGGTGATTTGGTATTGAAGTATAAACTCCATCCTGCATGTAATTAATACTAACCCAAATTTCTAACCAACAAGTTGAAAAGATAACTGTTTTTTTATCATATTATTTTGCAGTAGAGATTGATATTGACCTCTACTTGGATAAGAGGGTGGTGAGTCCTGTTCAAGAGTTATGTTTGTTGGGATTGGGATAAGGAATTCAGATGGTTTGGGTATTTCAACTAGGGTCTGAGTCATGTTCAAGAGTGTTTAGATTCCAAACCGTAACTTGAAGACATGGCAATAAGAAGGCATTGGATCATAGTCATTTGGACCGAGTCGAAATGTTTTGAGGTGCTGCAAAACCATTTTGAGGTGCTACAATCTTTATAACATAAAACCATCAATTTTTATACTCATTTTCTATGCTCTTTTTTAATATTCTATTTGAATATAATATGCAAAACTAGTTAATGAGCTTTTTGATTTCGTGGCTGCAGGAATTGACAATGGACTATTATTTGGTGTGAGGTTACAGCACTGATGGGAAAGACTATTTTACTGATTTTGTAACTCATTTATTATAATTTTGTGTTTGGTAATGTAATTTATAAATACCACAAGTGTAATGTGTAGTAGATTGATTGTGATGTATGCATAGATGAATATTGGATTTGTTTTTTTGTTTTACATGCATTTAGTATTTTTAGAACACAAATATTTAGCATATCATGAACTGGACCTCTTAAAAAAAAATTTACTAAAATAAAGGCTTTTACCTTTAAAAAAAAAAAAATCCGAGTAAAACCCGGAACTCGGATTTCCGGTCCATCCGGGTTTCGGCCCAGGTCTAAATCAGGTCAATCTGGTCCGGGTATATCCGGATTCCTGGGTTGGAACCCGGATGAACACCCCTAGTCCAAACCAGTCGTTAATATCTATATTCTTATATATATATTTAGAGAGAGAGAGAGAGGGGGGGGCTCCATACGACTTAAAGATATATGAAAATAGACAAGTTTAATAAATAAAAGGTACTTAAAAAGGTAATTGTGAGATAAGGTAAGTAAAAATCAACTACTCTTATAAAGATGGAAAAAGACCTTTATAAAATGAGGATTTCGCCCCCCAAACAATTCATGGATATAAGATTTTATGCCAAACTACGTAAATTTTTGTATCTCTATCTTTATTTACATTCTATACGTTTTATTTATTATTTATTTTATGGATGAGCATTTGGGTACTGTATCAAAACCCAAGCCCATCATCTTGGGTCATTCAATCATATTATTGAGCTTCGACCATGTCGAAAAAATGTATCAACAGTTTGGCGTCATTTGTGGAATCAAGATTTATCACTTTTCAAATAAAAGGGTCATTTGATGCACGATATCGTCTCCAAAAAGCAAATAAGTCTCCCCGTTATTTCTCTTTATCTTTCATAAGGGTTTTAATTTAGATAGGATTGTCAGCAAATAAAAAAAATATAGTATTGCAGAGCATGATGCATGGGTCATGCAACATGTGCCCAAGCATGGAGTACTGGACATGCATGGTCGTGGGACCATTGCCCTACACCACGAGCCTAGTGACTTGCCAGTCCTTGTCCAGTGCATCCTTTGAACACACATGCACTATACATCCATACACACTGTTGTAGGGACAGGCATGAAGCTCGCCCCTGGATAATATGCTAGACGAACAATGGAGCCCACCTTGAACTGGAGCATCCATGGCAGGCGATAAAGCCCACCCCCAAGTAACAAATATGGGTTGTGGCAAGCAACCTGGGAGCACCTTGCCCTAGGTCACAAGCTTGGCGAGCACTTAACCCCCTAATGCTCGAACCATAATGACAAGTGATGGAGCTTGCCAACAAACACAAAGCACAACAAGCAATAACACTCACCCGAGCAACAAGCATCGTGGGCTCTCAGCCCACTTGCTTCATGGGCGAGTAATGGGTCTCATCCCGAGTGCCATATGTGGCGAGCTATTAGTTCGAGCATAAAATGGCGAGCAGTGATGCCTACCCCGAGCTACATAAAGTCTTCTTGCTCGCCCCAAGCAACATAAAAGAATTCAACATTTGGCACACTAGCGTAGCAACAACACGAGTGCACAATGAAGCTAACCTGAGCAAAAAATGTTGTGTGCTCTCAACCCGGCCGCATCATGGTGAGCAAGAAAGCTTTCCCAAAATCACACTTGCTGAGCATGCTTAGTGCGCAAGATCCAAGGTGAGGAATGAGGCAAGCCCCTGAGAAACAAGTCTAGCAAACACAACTGACTTGCATCACAAGCGAGCAAAGCACCACTTAGCTCACCGCGCATGTCAAGGGTGAGTAGTAAAGCTCACCCTCGAGCAACCATCGTGTCAATAAAGGAGAGCAGGGAAGCTCACCCGTACCAAATTCGCATCACGCAACAAGCCTAGCAAGCCCTTTGCTCTCAACATTGTACATGAGGCGAGCAATCACCACGAATTTAGCTTCAAGAGCGAGCAAAGAAGCTCGCCCCCTAGCAAAAGGTATCTCCTAGGAGAGCAATGAAGTTCCCCTAGAGCAAACAAATTGACGGGCACTTTGCCCGCCCTCGCATGGATCATTATGAGCTGAAATGTAAGCTCGCTAGAAATAGCTAAATGTTGAGGTCTACTTCCTTCAAACTCACTATTTAAATATTATTTATGCTAATCAAGTTTTAGTTTTAAATGGTCTCCTCAAAAAGCACCTCAGAACTCTACGAGGCTTCTAAAAAGAACAAACATATGGAAACACAAATATGGACAAATGGATAAGCAATGCACTTCGCTCGCCGATCTTAATCAATGATGTCCACATCCTGGGCTCAACTACAAGTTCTAATACATGCAAGTGAAAACAAAGACGATAACCTCCATCAAGCAAAAATCGCTTAGCGAAGAACAATCATCGTCAAGCAAAAATTGAAAGCAGCAACTAAATGGCCCGGTTTGTCAATTTTGGGTAAATGTCATAACACTTGACTCAGGTTTACAAATCTCAAACTCTTAGTTTGGATTATTTACACAAACCAGTTTGGTTTTTGGCAAAAGCTTCTCATAATAATGGTTAGGTTTCCCTAGAGTCAAGCCCTCGGACCCTCCACAAAACAAGGCTATCACGACCTTGGCAACCATAACAGTCGAGCACGCCACTCACCACAGCAAACAAGGCAAACATACGCCTTCACCACAACAATCAAGGCTAGCAGTATGCAGGATGAGCTTTGGGTAACAAGGAACATATGTGCCTCTGTAGCAATAGCATGGTCGAACAAATCTCTCGCCACAAAAACTGTCGAGCGAGCCTCCCACTACCTCACACGAGCATCAGTATGCTCAGTTATCATATATACTCATACCAACAAACGTCTTAGATGCCCATTCTGAAATGCCCTTACAAGGATTTTCATGTCCTCAAGGTTCGTCTTCAAAGATCTTCATTGCATCACACGAGAATGGAAAACCAGGGACAAGTTACCTTAATTTATTTTTCTATAGCTTCCATAAACTATCTTTATCATTTGACTTGAAAATTCTCAAGATCTTCTTGTTGAACAAGTCGACCTTAAGAATTGCAAGCATCTGTTGGATATAAAATGAATTGGGTCCAATCCATTAAAACAAATATAAGAAAAAAATAAGACCAAGGAAAAGATAAAGTCAAAATAAGTTGACTTATATTAGAAAAGATGAAAGTGATATATGACAAGTAAGACTTAACTACTTTAAATAAGGAAAGATACCTCAATAAAAATGGAAATCTCTACAAATGAAGGCATATTCATTGACTCTCTCCTTAAGATTTTTATAGCAAAGGCATCTTCTTCAACCTCCCTTCAACATTGTTTTCCCTATTGTATTGAAACTTATGTGAGGTCATGTGAGATTGTAAAATATCAAATGTAGTGGATCTTGCCCTCAAAAAATACATGAACATAGATTTTTAGGACAAATCACGTAAATTTCTATATATCTCTATTTAATTATATTCTATATAATTTATTTATTATTTATTTCACATATGAGCATCCAAATACCGTGTCAATATTAAAACTATTATCATGGACCATTCGACCATATTATTAGGCTTCAACCATGCATACAAAAAATGCATCACCAGCGAGAATAAATAATAATTTTCTACTTAAAACATATATACCCGATCAGCTAGCTAGCATTTACTATTTTGTTAAGCTAACATTTACTATTTTGTTAAGTTCAGATCTTGATAGGTGGATCTCAGTGGGCCACTTGATTTAGATATATTGCCAATGTGGCCTAGATGTCACTTTTAGGTCTTCCAAATAATTAAAACATTCCCTAAAGACAACTGTCCCTTTGATGAGATTCCATGGAACCAAAATCCTCTGGTTCTTGAGAGTACATATCTGTGCACGTAACACGTTTTCATCCGCTTAGGGTGGAAAAAGGAGCTTTTTCTTGCAACTTTTCCAGAAAGAAGATAGGGACAAAGTAGCATATGCAGCAGTAAAATAAGGTGGTGGGGAAATTTACAAAGATGGCCATTAATGATGAAAAAGTTAGCAATTATAAATGTTTAATTTGTGATCGATGCAGGTAAAATAGATAGACCAACCAAATAGAATAGCTCAAATGATTGCACGTAGTAAAATAAGTAGAGAGAGAGTGAGAGGTGGATGCATGAGGAGGAATGATTCTTGCACAGAGACAGGCAAAGGCATCTTCAACGAGGCCCAACCCTTGCAGTTGTTAGAACTCCAAAGCGTAGAAAGAAAGGAAAGCATAAAAAGAAGAGAGGAGACAGCAAAGTAAGGCAGTGCAATGCTCCTGCAGTGTGACCAATCGATCAAATATAAATATTTAAAAATAATCATATATATATATATATACACATATATATATATATATTTAGCTAAACTTAGGATGCTGCTCGCACTCCCCGGGGCGAGGCCCCGTCCGGATGACTCAAGGATTGCATATTAAATAATTGAAAATTTGGAATTAAGGTTGGAACTTAGACAAATGAGGGTGTGAGACTATAACACCTGAAAAGGGAAATAAGAAAAAATAATCATAAAAATAAAAATTATATAGATATGTAAAAAAATTACAAAATTAAAATTATAAACTAGGATGGGATTATTAGGATTAGGCATATGATAATGAGAATATTAAAGCTAAAACAAATACAAGAAAACCAATTAGAATTGTTGTGAAATGTTGTGCAAAACACACATACCAATTATGAAAAGTAAAGTAAAAGCAATCACAATTAAGCATATGATGCACAATATACGTGGTTGGAGAAATTGCCTACGTCCACAAAGTTACAAAAATTATATCAACAGGAGAGATTACAATCATTCAATCTTAACTCACACTTACTTGGACTTTTTACTCTCTCACACAATATGCATTCACTTGACAATTGTTCTCTCTCAAAATATACTAAAAGTCATACAAAACAAGTCAAATATGACAAATATATAGCAAACGGAACTAGAAATTCTAATTTGGCAAAATCTACGTTATTCACTTGAGTGGCGTTTCGAGCGTACTTTGAGCAAACAGCCAAATCAACATTGGCTCGAGCAGGGGTCGAGTGAACACTAGGGCTTGTGTCTCACTCGAGCTCATTGTCGCGTAGAATTCGAGCGAACTCTCGGGTTGATTTTCGCTCAAGCCCACTGTCGAGCTCATAACAAACAAACAATCAGTTTCTTGATTTTCAATTCCAAAATCAGTCTCCACATACACTCCAACAAGAATTACAAGTAATAAACATTAATACATAATAAGAATAAATAAGAGAATCATTATACAAATCAATGGTAATAGTGGATCAAACAGAGAAGTCATATTATGGCTAATATAAACGTAGGGGCATTTGTCGAAGTTCCCCTGCAATAATGAAATTTGAATATAAGTAATAAAACAATATATTATAAGCAAAAACAATATTATATCAATATCAAAGGTAAGAGCGATTAACGGATGCAAGCTATGAACCACCCGTCTCCTCCTCAATCTCCACAAAGTCTACCACATTCAAAGTATGAATTGGCTTCCCTTTGATCTAAATTTGAGTGCAAACCAATGCCTCCACATTGGTAGGACACAGTGAACTTTGGAATGGATCCAATATGCACCCAATGGTGCTAAAAGCAGACTCTGAGGTTACTATGGTAATAGGAATGGCCAAAATACTGTAGGCTATGTCTACAAGGATGAGATATTTGATGGCATTAACTTTCCACCAAAACAATATATCAAGCCCCTGTGTGAATGGGTGCATATCCGCTGCCAAGTATCTATCCAATTTTGACTGTGTGTCTAAACATGACGAAACTCTACAACTTGCCCCAACTTCTCAACCCACCCTAACCTATGCTTTTTCCCCATCCAGACTTCAGAAGGAAGCGATGCGGAAGGTGTAAGTGCCGGAATATTACTACCCTGAGTGCGGCAAACTCATTAATATTGAATCTTTTAAGGGTTTTCCTAACCCTTACCTCAATATGATTTGCCCATGTCTTCCCCTTCACTAATGTCAATCCATACACCATGTCATCAATTTTGTACTGGGGATCAAGAATAATAACCACATATAGGAAACTATTTAACCTACTCAAATCCTTCAAATATTTGTCATACTTAGCCTGCATGCTCATTGCCATTTCTCGCAGTTGTATTTAGTTACTCACGCACATTTCATCCAATTGTTCTTTCACCTGACATACTTGCTGAAAAAAATTTATTAGATGTAATATATAAAGAGAAGGAAATCGAGGTTGTGAACTTGTATAAAAATCTCAAAAATTCTACAAAAGTTCCAACAACCCTAGATTTAGAATAAAACATCATCACAAATTCACACAAATATCTCCACATCACACAAATTACCACCTCATCCTTCTAATTCATTCATGAATCTCATCCTCCATAGTTCAATCAGAGGACTACAAAATAATGTAGAGTCTAGGATTCTCAAGATACTTACAAGCTAAAGATGTAGGAAAGAGACACACGGACTCAGAGAGGGTGATGGCATGACAACAACGTCAATGATGGCGACAACTTCTAGAAATGGTGACAAGTGTGTGTGTGTGTGTGTGAGAGAGAGAGAGAGAGAGAGAGAGAGAGAGAGAGAGTTGAGGGAGTCTGAGAAAAGGGATTTGAGGAGGGATGAATTTATGCATTAAACAAAACGATGTCATTTTGGATATCTCCAAAATGATGTCGTTTTTTTACTGTATAAGTTTTATATATATATATAACGTGCGTGGCAAGGGATAGGCAGACCAGGGCCAATCCCAATTTATCCCCTGCACCCGCAAGGATGGCTGGATGCAGGCGGATTGCCCTGCCATCCGCATTCGGCAAACGGGGCCACTGCTAGTCTACCGTATTGTGGCGGAGGGGGGACGGGATGAGGCTGGGCGAGGTAGCGGGAGACGGGGTCCCACTACCCTCCCCTAAAACTTAGAACAAAGAGGAGAAGAAATTTGACATTTTTGTATTTTGAAAATGAAATCAATTTTGCTATTCAAAGTGTAGTATCTCGTTTCTTTTTTATTTCTTACATAATCAAAGTTTGTAAAGGTTTCTTAAAAATTATTATTCATTATGGTCTTCTTGCATAGCCTCTCATATTTAGCAATGTGAAACAAATTTTACTTAATTTAGACGAGTATAAACAATAAAAAGAAATTTGTCATCTCTTATGCGGGAAATGAGAAAAGATCAACGGTCATGTTTGGTAAGTTAATGAAAGAAATATAAGGCAACTGGATTCTATAAAGTTTCAAATAGAAAGCTGTTAGTTTCAATTATTTATTAATTAATAAGCAGCCAACGTAAAATACAAATTCGTATCCATGTATGGCAAAAACTTAAAGCATGAAAAATGTATGCATGAGGCTGAAAATCAATAAAAGAAGGTTGACTCGATACGAATCCGAATGACTCGAACTTGAACGACTCATTTTAGTTATTAAGATCAGGTTAGGGTTGATTCTTTTATCATTCCAACCCAAATAGACATCAAATGACACAACAAGAATGACGACCCGTGCCTTTTGCCGTTCCTCATGCCAGAAAATGCAGTTTAGTCTAGGGCTCCTTGCAAATTTAGTTTTTTAATTCTCACTGATTTACAAAAATCAACGTTCGTTTTTCATACTCGCAACATTCATGCCAATAATTTTTAAAAGTTACTAAAATAACGTATCATCTTAAGCTACATCTGTGTGTACACTTCCATGTTTAAGACTTACGTACAGACCTCACACTTTTTTTTCTTATATATATATATATATGAGTAATGTTATATATAGTTATAGAGTGCGCAAGCATCATGTAGTCACTTTGAAAAATAGTAGAGTCCACTATTAAAAATATTAATTTTTTTTTATGTGAGTCTCGTATTTATTCATGAGAAAGAGCAATACTGCATACAGTCCCCATTTAGGAACTGCATATACAAGTCCTTCATTAAATGAAAAAAAATATCATTTTGATAAGGATATTATTGTAATTTTAAAAAAATTTAAAGACAAAATTAACTAGGCTTGCAATGCAGTCTCTAAATGGGGACTGTATGTAACATTGCTCTTTATTCATTTTTTCAAAATGATTGTGCAGCGCTTGCACACTCATGACTGCAACTATCATTTATATATATATATATTTATGTATTTAGATATATGATAATTTGTTTTGAAATTTCTAAGAGTGGCTCATAGTTTGTCCTTAAAAAAGTTGATTCCATTTTCTTATCATCACCTAAAATCAAAATGATGTTAATATATAGTATACCTAGTTGGTATAATGACCTTTCCTCATGTTTATCAGTCAATGCAAATCAATAGTGAAAAAGTGTATGATTTAATGGAAATTACTTACCCATTTCAGATAGATTAATTATATTCCTGCTTTATTGACCTCCTAAGGTGTGATCTGAAATTTACACGCACTTGGTATGTGATTTAATGGAAATTACTTACCTATTTCAGATAGATGAATTATATTCCTGCCTTATTGACCTCCTAAGGTGTGATTTGAGATTTACACGCTCTTGGTGTGATATCTTTGACAATTTCAATTTCAGACAACATTTATTCGTCATCCTTTTTTTTATTATTCTTTTATTATGACGTGTCGTTAGATAATAGGTTATAAATAAAATATAATAAATAATTTTTAATTATTTACTGTGACATCATAAAATATGAGAAGATGATAAGAAAATATTTGAAACCGTTGAAAGTTAATATATGTATAATGAAATAATATTTATAGAAGCACAAACAGTATTGCACATTTATTTTTAAAAAGTAAATAAATATGAAATTTATATAAAAATTTTAATTTTTTAATATTAAATCTTACTCTCTTTTTTTTTTTTTTTTTTTTATTTATCAAACGAGTACGTGGACTTGTACACTTAGTGATTGTATCTAATATTATCCTGCCAAAACGAGACTTATAAAACACAATTATTTACATGAGCTCCGCACCCAAACTCACCAGGTTTAAATAAAAAGTAAAGTCGTGGCCAATTGCACGGTCATCTTCCCCACAGTAACTGCCGGCTCTCTGTCTCTGTTTTCTTAACTTCCCGTCCTGCTTTTGCAATTAATGCAAGGTCCACCAGCACCACTACCTTGCTCCATGTATTTATATTATCAAGCCCACCTCTCTTCCTCACTCTCTCTCTCTCTCTCGTTCTGATCCCAATGCTTCAACTTGTCAAAACACCAAAGGTATCCAATCTGGCTACTACTGCTCTGCTACCCAGACTCGTACCTTTCAGTTTGCATTTTGGCACCACTCTGTAGAATCTATCTCTTTCAAAACGAACTTTTCCTTCAATGTTTGCATGCTTCTGTTCTTCTTGTCCTATTTTCTAAACCAGTTTTTTCTCTCAGTGTTTTCAGATATTTAGCTGTTTTTCATAATCGGCATATGCGTAATTGCTTAAGTTTATTGCTTACGGTTGCTGCTTAGTACCATTAAGCTTACTTGGTGGCATTTGTAATGAAAGATCCGCATGTACAAGCAACGGATTCTACGTTTATATTATTTTCGTTTTGGGTTTTGGGCCTCTTTGGTGGCTGGGGACATAAATAATTGAAGTTAAATCAGTTGTGTCTATCGATTTCATGTTTTCGGCTGCTTTGATTTGCGGAAAGTAAAGCTGTTAGCTCAGGTAGATTGATTGTAAGAAAATTTTAAGTTTTTAAATTTCTAAGTTATTTTGTTTACCGCAACATTTTCTCAGTATACAAACAAGGAAGCGATCATCTTTGTTTAACGGTTTTGTTATCAGTTAACAAAAAAAAAGACTCAATAGTTGCCTCTTTCCGCTCTGTTTCCGGTTATTCTCGAGCATTTTCTGGGTAACCAAACGGCACATTAGGCAGCTTAGCACCGTGGGTCTAGTTTTTCTTTTTCTTTTTACAACATTTCTGTAGTGATATGATTAAGAAACATTTACTTTGATCTCTTATGCTCTTTTTTGGGTCTGTTATTTGATACGAGTTTGACAAAACTGTACCTTTCGTTTGTCCTTTTCTGCTTTTCGGTCTTTGCCTTTATCTCTTTTGGTTCTTCTCAAGTGGGATTTTAAAACCTGTACAAATTTTTTACATTTTGTCGCTCTCTCTCTCTCTCTCTCTCTCTCTGTGTGTGTTAAAAAAGTAGTCCCCTGACCAATCCTCCGCCCTGTTTGCTTGCTAAGAACCGAAAGGGAAAACCAAACGTTAACTGAGGTTTTTTTCTGTCGATGAGTTTTCAATTCAGTTAAAATTCTTTTCCTATATTTTCTTGGCTGCCAAACGGAGGTTTACTGCTTTCAATATGGATCTGTTGCGAGATTTTGTCATTGAACGCAATGATTTCTGTTCTTAGCTCTTTATGTGGATCTATGTGTCCGTGAAATATCTACTTTGACCTGATAGGTAGGTTTTATGAGGATTACTTGGATATGCTTTTTCTTGTTTTTGTTCTTATTTATTCGGAAGCAATACTAGTAGCAGACATCTTTTTTATGTTTCTACGTGTAAGTATACCTCTGATTTTGTTTGATTGGAAAAAAAAAATGCTTCTTGATCTCTGCAACGAGGAAACTCTAGTTGCCTCTTTTTTATCTTTTATGAATAGCTCTAGCTGCCTGTCGAATATGCTTTTTTGTCGTCTTTGGAGATACCATTAGCATGATTCGTAATTTATCTTGTTTGATGAAAAGACGAAGTTATTTGATAAGTCGCCCTTTTTTATTCCAGGTGTGTTCTTAGTTTTTCTATTGATTATGGCTACAATGCCTGTGTTACGGAGTTTGTGCATGAATGGCCATGAATTATCACCACTTGTTTTGTATTGATGTGAATCCTAATGGAGCTCAAATGATCATGAAAGCCTTAAGTTTTTTCGTTTCCTCATTCACATGGGTGGCTTTTCAATACAATTACGGCCATTACCTGGATCTGTCATACAATACATTAAATTATTCCATAAGCTGATATTTTCTTGTTGGTTCCGTGACAATGGATTAAATTATTCAATAAATTAACATTTTCTTGTTCTGATCAGTCGGTTCCAATGTCGACGTAACCTCCAACAACTTACACATTTGACTCGGATAAAATGAGGTCAGTTTTCTGCATAGGTGTAAAGTGGCTTGTAGTTTGACGTGTTGGAATCTTTGCTTGGTCTTTATCGCTTGGTTGACTATTCTTGTGATCTCAGAATTTCATGTGACTTCTGGCAAAGGAGATAGTCCCCATTTATGTCTGATGTAATGCCATCGTTCTCCTCGAGCTGAGCTAATGGGGGGTTGCGTTTCAACTAGTACTCAAAGTACTTGTAGTAGCAGGAGCAATGGAGAGATGGTCTCTCCCTCTTGTTTTTGCGGGCAAAAGAGAACAAGAAGAACATTCTCTGATCATACTGTTAGCCTCCAGCATTTAACATCCATACCAAGCCGGATTTTTATGAATGGAAAGAGCCGTTCCTCTTGCATATTCACGCAGCAGGGCCGCAAGGGTATAAATCAGGATGCCATGATTGTATGGGAAGTAAGTTATGTTCCTTAAATCTAATTGATAACTAATTATATTTGGTCAATTGCTTTCATAGTCTGGATTAAAATTTCCTCAGGATTTCATGTCTGAGGATGCGGTATTTTGTGGTGTCTTTGATGGACATGGTCCACACGGCCATCTTGTTGCACGCAAAGTGAGGGATGCCTTGCCAATAAAGCTATCATCATTCTTGCATTCTTGTCAGTCAAGGTGGGATGGTTCAAATACAACTTGTTTCAAAGGGAGTCTCAATAAATCCGATGCTGGAGACTCAGAGCAGTATTGTTCAGCAGAGGATAAATTGAACTCCATATGGAGAGAAGCTTTTTTAAAGTCATATAAGGCAATGGACAAAGAGCTGAGATCTCATCCAAATTTGGACTGCTTTTGTAGTGGCAGCACTGCGGTCACTTTAGTCAAACAGGTGCACCTGAAATCACTATCCACGCTGGTCCTTAATGCACTAGTGTTTCCTCTTCTTATTTGCTTTAATTTATAGGGTTCAAACCTTTTTATGGGATATATTGGGGATTCTCGAGCAATTATGGGATCTAAGGACAGCAATGATTCCATGGTGGCAGTCCAGTTGACTGTTGATTTAAAACCTGATTTGCCAAGTATGTCTTTGATTATTCTATTATGTTAATTTCCCTGAGTTATGGGGTTGCTTTTGTGCTTAATTCTGTTGACGGGATTCAAATTTCTATAGGGGAGGCAGAAAGGATTAAACGGTGCAAGGGTAGGGTTTTTGCCTTGCAAGATGAACCTGAAGTGTCTAGGGTATGGTTGCCATTTGATGATGCACCTGGATTAGCAATGGCTAGAGCATTTGGGGATTTCTGTTTGAAGGAGTATGGGGTGATCTCTATACCTGAAGTCTCTCACCGGATACTTACAGAGAGAGATCAATTCATTGTTCTTGCTTCGGATGGGGTAAATTCTTTATTGTCTGTTGCTTGCATTTATTCTTTTTATTTTTCCCAACTTCTGCATTAGTTCAATTGACCTCCAGTTTGCAAATCCACTGCCGAGGGTAGACCTATAATTTTATTTGGTGGAATCTAAGAACTGCTTTCTTCCTTATTCAATATCTGCAGAACATTTCCTACAATCTCCATGCAGAAGAAAAAACTATACAATTAATAATGACCCTTCTTACTGATAATCCAGTGACAATTAGAGAAAAATATATTTCTTATTTGGTGCATGAGATGAAAAGGTTTCCAGAATTAACGTTTGAGCAATTAAATTAGAAAGAATCTTGGTGAAACCTTCACCAACAAACATGAATGTTGGATGAATGTGTCTGGGCCAATGAACCCACAATTTGGCTTTTTAGGCTGGTGTTGAAATGAAGTGTCAGGTTGGCTACTTTTGATGTAGGATATTTGTGATCAAGGGATTGTGATCTGAAATTGTGCAGTTTGATGTTCTTGATCTGTTGAATGGCTTCACAAAACTTCTTTCCTTCCAACTATTGACAATTTCTTTATATCATTGCTCGGAAAATTCGTGATTCATGGCTCTTGTATCTGTAAAAGATGATGATTTCGGATTTGATTTTCTTATAATACATATTGTCTGTTATGTCAGTTGACATTGATTTCAGATACGACATTAACATTCAGATGGCCACATATTCATCATCAATTATGTTTAAAAGCAGCAGCATGTCTATAAGATGGCGACATTGGATAGTTAAATACCTTTGCTTTTTAGGATTTCTTTACAGGTGGGGTCAGCTTAGTTGGTGGAAACCCTCCAAGCAAATTCTAGAGCACTGTCAAGTTATGTCAGCTTAGTGTTCTCGTGATGCTTGGGTATGGACTTCTGTGGATAAGGATGAGAGTGAAAATCAATTTCAAGATATTCCATACTTGCATGAAAAACTGGATTTCAATATTATTTTTTGAAACCAAATAAGTTCAGTTGTCGAGTTGGCCAATACTTAGACCGCTAGTACTCAGCTTCACTGCTGGACCAAATTGGTCTGGGTGTGAGGACAGAACTAGGCTGACTTGTTAGTCATATATATGCATGCATCTGGACAGATGTGGATGCTAGTGTGCTTGAGCACGTTTGTGCAGACACATTCGATTTAGAGTTGAATTGCTTTTTGGGAAATTAGCTTCAAAAAGTGAAATAGTTTATTGCTCTTCTAGTAATGCTCTTCCTCTCATTCAAGGGTTTTGGAAACAATTTAAACATATTCTAGGATTCTGTACATGCAAGCGCCATCAGCATCTATTTAGATTGCTGAAAACAAACCAAAGATTAGGAATCTTATTCAACACTTAGAAGGATGCATGCAATTCCCCGGAACAATAGACCCTCAAAATTGTAGGTAATTAGATTGTAAACCTGGTGGAGTATCTTAATAAAATAAAAAAAGAGATCTAAAGCTGCATTATGATCTAGTTCTTACTTTTTATTCTAGTTTGTATACCCAAAAGAGTTCTTTCTGGCATAGGATAGTGGTATTTCCAATATGGAACCCTTTATCATGAGTTCACAGATAACGGCTATTTTTCGTCAAAACTCTGTAGTGACTGTCTTTTGAATGCTATATTTCCCTATTTCTGCAGAGATTAATCTTTTGCTCATTTCTTTGAGTTCTCCTTGATTTTTAGTCTTGAAAGAATAGTATTTATTTCTTTTCATGTTCAATTGTGTAACCTGCTAAAGTTGTTGCCACCACATCATTATTCTATCAACTAGAAATTTTGTGAGTATGTCAGATTTAAGGGAATCCCTTAGATGAGTCCCAGTAGATTTAGATATAGAATATCCACTGGGATAGGATGATTTCTTAGATATATCACAATAATGAAGCAGTACGTTAACTGGAACAATACAAATTATTTTTGAAATTACAAAATTTAGAGCTGGTGTTGAAGAAAGAACTTACATGTCTTTTGTGATAAAAACATTTATGTTGAGAGATTTCGGTGTCCCTCGAGGAAGGGTGGTAACTGTTGAAATCATTTCATTTGGTTGGTTGGTTGCCAGTTTTCCAGAGAATTTTGTTCCTTTATTCTTTGGAGCGGTTCTAATTTGGTTCATTACAGGTATGGGATGTCTTGAGCAATGAAGAGGTGGTTGAGATAGTATCAACGGCTACAACCCGGTCATCAGCTGCAAGGATCCTGGTGGACTCAGCTGCTCGTGAATGGAAGCTCAAATACCCAACTTCAAAGATGGATGACTGTGCAGTGGTTTGTTTATTTTTGGATGGGAAAATGGATGCTGAATCTGATTATGATGAGCAAAACTTTTCTTCTGCAACCCTTCAGAGCAATCATTCTGGTAATGCCATTGAATCAGATGATGGCCAGAAGTCTGAGCCATCTTTGCAAAGGAACTTTACAGTCAGATCATCAGAAGAAAATGATACATATGGAAGACTACCTGTTGACGCGGAAGCGAATGGGGAAACAGCAGAAGCTGAAGATCAGAATTGGTCAGGTTTGGAAGGTGTAACCCGAGTGAACTCCCTTGTTCAACTTCCTAGATTTTCTGAAGAGAGGCCAAACCTTGAAATTTTGTGATTTATTTTAAGGTGGAATGGGGCTGGTTCTGTTGTTTGTGTCTTGATGTCCTTTGCACCTTGCAAATCAAAGAAAACTTTCTGGGTTTGTGTGGCATTATCACCAAGGTTTGTGCTGTACGTTTAAAGCCACAATGTTTGTTCTTTTGAATTGCCGGAAATTTAGTGGCAAATCACACTTCTATCAAGGAAAACCTGAATCAGCATGTTCAATTTTGTGCAATATATATACAATTATTGTATTGACAAGTTGCATAAAGTAGTCACATATGCCTTGGTTGTGTTTAACACTACAATTAGTCTCAAACACAAGTGGAGTTTCAGGTTATCACCTTAACCTAGTTACATTTATGTTTATAAATAGCTCTCTTTTTTTAACATGTTTGAATTTGTACATGAGCTACTTAATTTTGATAAAAAATAAAAAAAATAAAAAAATAGATTTTTTTTTATATATATATATAATTATCTTTATATAGTTCACATATATATAGATTTATCAATGCTTATATTTTTAATGATTCAAACAAAACGTATACTATTAGAACATGATTTCCTATTATCTTTCTAAATATTTTAAATATTCTCAAGTTAAAAATAATATTATAAAAATAAGAGATGAATTTATTCGAGTTTGTATTTTTATTAATTTTTCTAAAATATTTATACTAAAAAACTCATTTAAAAATAAATATAGTCGAACTCGAATTTGATAAACTGATCTCGAGCGGCTTAGTTAGTAGTTTTGTTTATTACAACCCTGGGAGAAGTGCATCAATCTTAAGCCATTTTAATGTCATTCAATGACTTGTAAAGATTTTATGAAAAATAAAACAGATAGTTGGAAGTTCCACCATGAGCTATTTTTGCAAATAAATGAAATTATATTTTCATTGGAAGTTAGATAATATATTTTCTGAGTCTCGTTTGGATACAGAAACGGTTTCATCTCATTTTATATCATCATTATAATTTTTTTCAAATTTCTACACAAAATATAATAAATAATTCAACTTTTTCAAATCTCAAAATAATAATAATATTAAAAAATAATATTCTAATAATATTTTATTCGACTTTCAACTTTCATTTAAAACCATCTCATTTTATATTATCTCATCTTACTATCTAAATAGGGATTCGGAACTCTATCTTAATTTTGGAGCTATTTTCATTAATTTACTGCATGAAGTTCCATAACTCATGAATTTGGACAAATTGCATTTGATTCTTTACAATTGGCACATGCAAATACTAGAATTTCTTCTGGTGCTACTGCACTGTGAAGACAAAAATAAATAAGTTTTGTTATGTACAAACAAGTTTGAGTATCAATCTGCGTATTAATATTATTGCTTTTATATTTTTAAATTCAAATTAGCACTATTTTCAATAAAGTCTACTTTCTGATCTATCATATTAAATGAGTGTATGTAGTAGTGCTCAGAATCACTTACAACTAGATTTTTCCAAAACTAAATAGTCTTTTGACCACACAAATGAGCAAATGCTTTTTTAATTCAAGCAAGCTCTCAACCGCAGAGATCGATCATCATTATGTCCACACAATCTTGTTGCCTTGCCCGAGAAATAGTTGATTTCTTCGTTAGAATTTTGGTCATAGCCCTCTCTGATATTACTGTCATCCACACTCAAAAGGAAAATGCGCGTAAAGAGGATGCTTGAGTATAATGAGATGATACAGTCGTGAAATAGTAGTATTATTATCACTATCATTATTATTGGTATTATTACTATTATAAATTTATAATGACGTTATCATCATTACAATTATTATCATCACTATAATTATTGTTATTAGTATTATAATATCATCATTATTATTATTAGTATTATCAATACCCAATTATTATTATTTTTATTATTGTTATTGTTATTATTACTATTATTATTATTGTTATTATTATTTATCATTATAAAAATTAATATTGAAACAAATGTTATTATGACCATTATCATTAAAATTATTATAATTGTAATTATTATGGATGAATCATGAATGGGGTGGAGTCGAAGTATAGTTTAGCAAGAACGAGGTCTTGTAATTCAGAAACTTGTAATGACGTAGAAAACCAATCAAATATAAACTAAATAAATTCTATTGTAATTCAGAAAAACGAGTTTTAAAATAAATAAATAAAAGAAATTAAGAACGAAACAATAAATGAATCAAAGCAAAAAATAATTAATTTAATAACCTAATCAAAATAAAAGAATTAAAATAAATTCTAAAAATGCAAATTTATCTAAACAATGAATAAACTATTAATGGGAAATGATCTAAGGTTTTGGAATCCACCTCATTAATTCATTGTAATATATTTATGATAGTTGATTCTCTCCGAAAGTCTACAAGACAATCTAAAGATCAATCTTATTATCATGAAAAATATCATCGTTGAAACCTTTATTTTAAAAGAAAATATCTAAAGTATGATCTTCTTCGCTTAAAGGTATAAAATCAAAATATCACTTGTATCTGTTAAAATAAATCACAAAAGATATTAGATTTTATTTTTAAAGAAATTATGAATCAAGCTCTCAATTGATTAAGATTATATTAGATGGCTTTATAAACAAGTTTCTTCCCTATGCTTCTTCTTCATTTAAAGAGAGATAAAATGATTGCATTTTAATTTTTACATTATGTACTTAACATTCTGTTCAGTATACTATATCATATATTATTGTTTGCTTTCACTACAATTAATATCCATATATGATTTCTTATATTTTTTATATAATGTATTATATATCAGTTCATAGATAAATTGCTTTAGAAGTGACACTCCAACAAATTTAAGAGATGATGAGGTTACTACTCATCTGGAAAGCCAATCACATATCGCTTGAAATATTAACTTGTCTAGTAACACTGATCTCCCTCCTCTTAAGAGATTTTCAATGCAATCCTATTATAAGGTTCTTTCATAATTTTCTAATTATCATACATTGTGAAGTGGCTAGGTTGTTGTGGGATGAGAATCTTAAGGGACTGGTGTGGCATGGGTTATGCCTAGAAGAGTAGTGGGTATTTTTAAGTGTTGGACAGAGCTTAGGGATAATGTTCACATTGCCGTTGTGTGAAAATGATCCCTCATTATATTATATGGTGCTTGTATATGGAGAGAAATGATAGGTGTTTTGAAAACCATGAGCATTCCTTGGATGAGCTAATTCCTTTTTAGCACAGTGTTCCCCTGGGCTTCGATCATTGTTTGTAATGGGGACGACTTTCATAATTTGCATGTATCCATCATTAGTGCTTAGTGGTTATTAGACGTATTCTATACATACTCTATGTGTACTTAGGCTATATTTTTTTTATTAATAAAATTTTACTTTTACTTTAAAAAAAATACGAAGGGGAGAGAGAGAGAGAGAGAGAAAGCTTATAGTTTGGGTCTTGGGATAATGATTAGAGAGAGAGATTCATATGTTTTTTAAAAAAGAATTAGAACATGGTCCGTTCAAGTCGAAACAATTTGAGAAACAAAAATTTGTTCCGATCTTAGACTCCTTTTTTGGAAACATGTAGAGCTGTAATCAATCCAAGTCGAGTCAATCTTTTTTATTAGAAAGTTGAGCTAGATTCAAATAATCTGAGTTTGAGTTTGAGCTTGAGATGATCAAATACAAACTTTAATTGAGTCGAGTTATTACTTAAATTTTGTTCATATCCTATTAAATATTTTTAATTTGTTTTGAATGAAGAGGATAATTAAAATGCCAAATTAAAAAAATATATTATAAATTTAGTGAATTTTTTACAACTAATATAGAAACCTTATATTGAATTATAAAATTATAACATTTTTATGTTCAGTCTTGTTAAAGGTTCTTAAAGGTTGGTTTAAGTGGTAAAGGCTTTGGTCTTGGTAGTATGCTCCTTCCAAGTCTAAACTTCAAATTCACTTGGATGCAAACAATTTTTAAGGGTCATTAGACTGCGAGAACTTCTCCATGAATTACTCGAGTTGCACTTACAAGAAACTCCTTGATAAAGATCTGTGCACCTCCACGATTAGTCAGAACTTTGTTCTCAAACACTTGGTACCAATAAAAAAAATATTTTTATGAATACATTTCATATATGGTTCCTTTGTTGTAATATATGAAACTACTAAGCCCTACATACCACTATTATACATATTATAAAATAGCTACTATAATTTAATTACTTAGTACTTAACTAACGTATAATTATGGACTACATATAATATATAAGTATAAAACACTAGGCATAAGTAGTTGAGTTAAATGCTACATATTTAATTATAAAGGCAATTATATTTATATTATTAAATTTAATATGTATAGAGGCAACGATTTACGGATGAATTATAATCAAGTCAAGCTAATGAGTTGAGTCGGGCGTAAATGAGCAAGTCTTGACGAGTTTTAACCGAGCCAAGCTAAGTATATGTTATTTGCTAACCCAGCGAATTTTTGCTTTCACAATCAAGTTTATTTGTTCACAAGTCGAGCTCTATTCACATTTAGCCAACAAGTATCAAATCAGCAATCATATGAAACAATTCATGCCCTAGAAATAAGAAATGGAAACTCCAAAGCCCAACTTGTTTTTCAAAATAATAGAGTCAGAATTTCTGGGTCAAACCGGAATGCAGAACTGGACAGCCCTAAATTTGAGACTGGATTGATTTGTTTTAGATTTTAAACAAATAAAACAATTTGACCAAACCAGTATTAAGAAAAAGGGTTGAACCCTAAGCCTCGTATCTCAATTCACCTTATCTAATCATTACAACTTTCTCAAATTCCTAAACAAAATACAATAAATAATTCAATTTTTTTAAATCTCAAAATAAAAATAATATTCTAATAATATTTTATTCACCTTTCATTTCATCTTACCTCAACTCATTATCCAAACCCTAATATCCATATGCCGATTTGATACAATATTTTTTGTGTAGAGCTTAACAGATCAGGGTGCAAATTATGTTTAAAATAGCCATCGAGAATTTCGATAGCTTTGGAGTGCAATCTTGAAAATTTGAAAAACGGTTAACTATCAAGCGTCCAAATAAAAGGTAACTGATGCTTCAATTCATATTCAGTCCTAAAGCAAACATATTATAAAGAGAAATGTTACTATGCCGTCCCAAAATTAATCAAAGGAAATATGACCATCAGCATCTACTAGAGGCAAGGTATTTCATATGGGTACTTCTAGTCATATAGTTAACAAGCATGCACGATGGAAAATGCTGTTGTGCTGGACTTAGGATAAAGAGTACAATGTTGGCTCTATGGCTCAAAGTAAACAAAACAAAATACAGGAATCCTACTTAGGCCGTTACTTAACCGCTTTTAGTTCCACTTCTTAGTCTCGATCGGCATCTTCAATTTCTTCATCTTCTGGCACACCGCGAAGGTAGAGAACATTGTTACATCTGCAGATGGGAAAACATTAAAAGATGCAGTGAGATTTCTCAACATTAACTTTTCAAGTTCATGGGTTCATAACTTTTTCAAATTCCAAATAGATGACTAGCATTTATCTTATTAGGATGAAGGGGGCAATAGATTTCGATCTCCCATGAGATGAATATAGAGCGGCTACACTTTTAAGCATACTAGTAATACTCAAAAAACAGACAAATTTGACAACAAAAATTAAATGCACTCAATTCAGTAATTATATGGATGGAGCCAATGTATAAATTCAATTAAATTAAGAACCAATTTCTGTTCTACTTCCACAACTGTAATTCATGGTGCTCACAAATCCTTATCGCAACTTTGATTTTCCCATAGGAACTGAACATACTTGCCCTGGACAATTTTGTGCTCATAATTACATGTGCCAATGACTGTAAAACCAAAAAGATGCAATACTATACTTCCGTTCGCTTTTAAATTTTTCTTAGGACACTGTTGAATACTTTTTATTGAAATAAAATTATTTTCAAATACTACAGTGTAAATTCATACAGAGAAATTTAGCATAGTAGCATCTCCACACACTTCTCTTGGGCTAGTTTCGATAGTAGAGTATTCTCAGAATTCTCCGAATACTCCACTATTATTCATTATTTTATTATTACTTATCACCTACTTTTTACTATTATTCACTACTATTCAATTTTTTATTATTACTTTTTCACTACTATTCACAGAATATGATGAATATCTGAGATCGCCTCACTACCCAAACGCAACTTAAGCTTTTATGGGCATCAAATAAAATGATTTTTTATAAGGAAAAATTTATTGAACATTAAGCCCAATGAGATTTACAGCTATTGCCCAGAAAAACGGTGTTCAGAAAAAGAATCTCCTGAGTTCCTCTATCAATCATTCCTTATCATCAACATTCCAATCGTTTCTTGCCCTCCAGATGGCAACACAAAAGGTATATTGGGACCATCTTCCATATTACTGCAATCTACAGGATACCCTGAAGACTTCTCCAGCTGGCAAGAAGATCCCAGCTTCCCAGGCACAACCCATGCTTGATCCAACTCAGCCTAAAATGTCATCCAATCCCTGGCAACCTCACAATGAAGCAACAAATGGTCCACTGTTTCACCACTTCTCCTATGCAGACAGCACAAGTCGGTCACTATAATTTGGCATTTCCATTGATTGTCCATGGTCAAAATCTTCCCTAGTGTAGCTGTCCATAAAAAGAAAGCAGCCTTTAAAGGTGTCTTGCTCTTCCAAATGTTCCTCCAAGGGAAATAGTTACTCTCCTGATCAGTGACGATCCTTTAAAATGAACTGACAGAGAATTTCCCTTTAGAGGGACTCCATGACATCTTATCTGCTTCTTGAATTCTTGTTCCAGTAGAGTACAAAAACAGAAGAATTCAATAAGAACCCCAACTTCCCAATCATGTGCCACCCGAAGAATTGAACATTCCACTAAATAGAGCCACCCGAAATCTCCAGTAATTCAGCCACCGAAGCCTCCTAACTGCACAATTACACAGTAGGTAAAGTGTTCTTAAGACCGCCGCACCAAATATCCTGCTAGGAAAAAAAAAAAAAAACCACCTTGTAATGTGTTTCCACAGGCTCGCACCATAACCACCTTGTAGCTCCAAAGAGCACCATATTTGGAATCTATCACCACCTTCCACAATGCCTCGCCCTCTTGATGATAACGCCATAGCCATTTCCCAAGGAATGCCCAGTTGAACACCTTTAGCTTTCAGACCCCCAGCCCACATCATGAGATTGGGGAGCATACCTTACCCAATTGACTAGATGAAATTTTAATTCTTCACCAAGTCCACTCAAAAGGAAGTCAAATTGGAGATTCTCAAAGCAATTCGCCACCCTGACCAGTATAGGAAGCAATAAGAGAATTCAAGGGCAAATTTGAGACAGTAATTGTGTTTAAGGTGATCCGCCCACAGTTCAACAAATACAACCTCTACCAACTTGCCAACCTACGCTCAATCTTCTCGATCACTTCATTCCATATGTACCTAGCCTTGAAGGACACTCCTAATGGGAGGCCAAGGCACTTCATGGGCAGAGAGATATCTTACATCCCAACGAACTAGCCAAACTCCTTATATTGATAACATTCCCCAAAGAAACCATATTCCTGTATCAATCAACTTTTGGCTGTTTGATAGCCAAAAGGTTAGAAAATCAGAAGATGAAAGGGTCTTCGTTCGGTCCAGAATATAGATGAAATGGTTAGGGCTCCAATTGTGTAATAGCTTGAAAATTGGGTGTAGTAACAAAGCTGGAAACTCTGAAAATGCTTGCTAGAGCTTTTTGGTAGAAAATAAAGCCCATGATTTTGAGTACTTGGGGGACTTTGTTATCTGAAAAGTTGATTACGGTTTTATGGTAAAGGATCTGATTTGGGGTAAAGGACTTCTCCCTTGCGAGTCTTCAGGTCTCGAAGCCAAATACTAAAACTATTAAACTTCAAACTTGCATAGACCCTTCCTTGTTTTGGGGAGCAAGAATGTAATTCAGAAGAGGCTTTGTAACCATCCAAGGAGTGCCCAAGCCACATCAGGACCTATTCTCCAAAGTCCAAAAGGACTAGTCAAACACTCAAGGTTACAATTGGAGATCCTTGAAATCATTATAAAAGCCTTGAAGTTCTCCTTCCCAAGCTATGTAATTTACCACCTTCCTATACACAATCACACAATCTGGGGTATTACAATCTTCCTTGCCAACCATCATTAAATTTATTTGGAATAGGCGACCGATGACTCGGAGGAGAGTCTTGAGAAGAAACTTGTGACATGTTGACACAATTCACATCATGTCCTTCGTCATCTCCATCATCTTTATCATGCATTCTTTTCTCTCTTCAAGATTCTCTTTAGCCTAGATAATTTCAACTTTTCTTGCTTGTATTTGACATCCACCACTCAACATCGCAATAACCTTCTTTGTTCGCTTTTTCTATGGCTACAACGTCAACTTCTGCTTCCTTGACATTGGTATGAAGTAGCTTGCTTTCACGCAAAACAAAAGGAAAAAAGAGGAGTCAACTCAAAAGACAATTGTATAAGGGTTGAGAGCAGCTAAAGACTTTTTTTTAAATAAAAAAAAAAACAGGTCGTGACTTGAATCTCTTGATTACTGATGAAATTCTCAGCTACACGGGCATAACTAAAGCAGCATTTACCGACGCAAACCATTGCTTCATAGAATCTGGCATTGCTCAATCGGAAGATGGACAAGAGAAAATTGTCCACAATAATATTCCAGAGAATCCTGAATATATCCCTATAGTTTGCCATCTAATAAACCTAGAAACATCTGTGTGCTACATTAGAAAGTCACAAGTTTTCGATATCATGAGACATTTTCATATGTACTCATTGATCCTTTTCAACGTACAAGGACAAGGACTAGGACTCTTAACATGACTTAAAATAATTTTATAGTAAATCCAATAAAAGACTCCTAATATCACTTGAAATTCCATACTCATAATGGGGGAAGTCGTGAGCATAGGTTTCAGAAGGATGGTCCTTTGTGCTTGATGTAGAGTATTTGGAAGGAGTGTAACACCCAAAGCTTCAAAGATTGCAAAAGAACTTTGCCAGAGTTAAGAACTTTTATGTTTAAATCTTTGTATGAGTGCACTACAGTCCATAACAATTCCCTGATTTGAATCCAACAATTACATCTTGAAATCAACTAAATTGGAAATTAGCACACATAAACAGCACGAGTCAATTTTCCAGGACTGAATCAGTTTCAAACAGCATTATTAATTTCCTAGAAAGACCACTTTACTCGGCTCTTGCACAGAGAGATCCAAATTAACAGAAACACACAGACGCAATTCCATCAACAAGAGAGCATGGGGCTCTTCTTGACATCAATAACTACTAAGGAAGATTAAAAGTTCATATAAAAGGCTCTTGAGTTTTTAATACTCAAAAAAATAATCTATCACCAAGAGAAAGCAAACATCTGGGTTTTCAAGAGAGGTAATCTCAAACAATAAGTATTCCACGTAAAACTTAATTCAGAGACATAGGATTTGCTTAGTGTCACCTGATCAAAATCTCTCCCAGATTTCCAGTGAATTGCCCATCAATATATTCCTCAGTGTTTGCTAGCTGCACATAAGATTTCATACATATAATTTTAGCAGTTACTAATTTTTTTTTTTTGATAATTAATTTTAGCAGTTACTGAAATAATTAAGATAGAATCAACTAACAAACATCTAGATGTGTCTTCATATGAGAAGCTAAAAATAGCTCAGTATATACAAAAATATACTGACTATCAACATGGTTTAAACACACAAAATTACCAAGACATGAAATTTTACAAGAGCTCTATTCGTATTACCTAAACAGCCAACTACCGATGGGAGTTGCCAACCAACTTGAGATGTAACAGCGATATTTTTTGCAGGCAGGTGGGGGGCAGAGCCTAAATTCCATCTTTTGGGGTGGTAGGAAAATTGAATTGAGCGTAGTTTTGAAAATTGCAAAAAGTCGGTGTTGGACATAAATTCATTCTTTCTTAACACTCTTTGCCATTAGATAGCGATCCACATAGTGCTCCGCTTTTTCTACTTTTACTTTTCAAGAATTTCTAGTTCTTTTTCCTTTTGCTTATTAGGTGTATCTTTTGTATAGTAGTGTTCAGGCGTAACACGTTTTTTCGTTCCAAATAATTTATCTTACTAATCAAAAAAATATTTAACACAAAGGATCAAAGTTTGGGAATGTTGACATGAACAGTGACACTGAAGAAGACAAAGAGGTGAGTGAAGGAGAGCAGCCCTCTAGACGCCCTTACCAAAAAAAACTCAAAAATCTCAACATCACATTTATTAAGGCTCTTAGTTTTTTAGTAACTTGTATAACATTTGTAGAACAATGAGTTTCACTTGATCTACGAGAATTAGGACTCCTAATTTTGATAGCGAACCAAGAACCCAATAAAAACCAAATATTGGAGTCAGAAAATATAGACAGAAGTACGGTGACTCCTAGAAAGTTCTAGTCTTGACTCAATAACCAAATACCACAAAAATTAAAGATCTTCACTTGATTATGAAACTAACAACAATAACTTGTGAAATAAAAACCCAACTGCAAGCTGTTAACCCTAGACTCCTAATGCCTTAATCTTCAAAATCATATAAGACTTGACCCAGTAAAAATGTTGCACGAGCCATAAAATAAATCTTGGAACTTAGAGAGTCACCAAATAACAGAAACTCAATCTTCCATGGCTTTATCATCAAGACTTAATGCCATCTACATTTTTTACATAATTTGATATTCTCAATTTATTGTCGTCATGGTTAGTTTCAGTGGATATTAAAAAAAAAATTAGAATGGATACGGGTTCTAGATTCTTTAAACCCGTACGTCGCACAACCTAAAAATTAAGGCCTCCAAAGTGTCCGAAAAACTCAAATTGGCACAAAGCTGAAGAAAGCATACAGAAACAAATATAATAGCGAGACAGACTGTAAAGTAGCACCTGTAAGTTCATGTATGAATCCACTGAAGCAAGAAAACCTAAAAGAAAAACAGAATAGACACAGAATTAGAAGAGAAATAGAACCCATTAAGTACATGTGCAACCAAAACCCCTTCGATAAAGGAAGTAAATTAAAAAAAAAAAAGAAAAAGAAAAAAACAGAACCGAGGAGAAATATAATATTTGGAAAATAAAAATTACAAGTAGTAAGAAGCGGCAAACCTTTGTACTCCATTCCCCATTTGAGTTTCACAATGACAGGTTTCCCAGTCAAATTGTTCAAGAAAGGTTTTGGGTTAACTGGTATGCTCTGCAATAGTAATAAAAATGAACATTAAGAAAGTGATTTAAATTTGGGTTGTGAGATTCTCAGTTTTCTTTAATAAAAAAGATAAGAAGGACAAAAAAATCCGCGCTGTAACCGAGCAGAGTTCGATCTGAGAGAGGAGGCGGGGTCTGATGATAAAGGGAGGCTTTCGTTGTGAAATTGATCCGCGATGGAAGCATAAAGTTCGCTGCCTCCGCCGGAGAGAGAGAGAGAGAGAGAGAGAGAGAGAAGTACCATGATTGCGATGTCTTTGAAGAAGCGACGGCCAGGGAAGACGGCAAGCTGCCAAGCTCTCTCACAGTCTTAATGCGGGTTCCGATGTCGGAGACTACTAAACCCTACGTTTACGAAGTTGTGGGAAAATATGACTGATAATGTGGTGTAGACTGTAGAGAGAGTTTTTACTTTTTTATGCCTTTTAAAATAAATCTCTTTTTCCTTTTTCCTTTTTTTCTTTTTTTATGGAAATAGTCACATTTCATTAATGAACTGAAGTTATAACTGTTGACTGATCAATACATGAAAATTCCAAACACTTTAAGCCAATCTACGCAGCAGCTCTGGGGCTTCCCCACACACAAATTGCTTTGTGGCGAACATTGTCTTAACTTATAAAACTTTCTCAGAACAGAGAAAGCATTCTGTAAACTAGAACTTACAAGCCCTCAATCATCCCAAACGGGATGAGTATAGGACACAGCTATGGACATTAAATCCAATAGCCTATTTCTACTAAACTAAAAATTGAAATAAACTGAAAAAAATTACAATTAAACACAATCACAAAAAAAAGACCACAAGCACTGGTGAGACCCCGGACGACACGCCCACCGCAAGCCTCGGCATCTCGAGCCCAGACTGAGCAAGTACCTAGCTAAAACACGGACCACAACAATCCGGCCGTGCTATCACCAGCCATAACTTCGCTCACCACTTTCAAACAGCTCTTGCCCCAGATTACGTTCAATCCAATAGCTCCGCACCTCACTCGGGTTAACAAAGCACCAACAAACTAAAGAAACTAAACAAAAAAATAAATGTTGGAAAGAAAATAACATAGAAACGATAAAGCCAAAATCAAAACACGGATGAACAGTAAACGGGAGTTAGTAGTGTTGCGTGTGGATACTGTTCACACTGGGAGGAAAACCGTCGATCAAACCTTGAAGTCCCGGATTCAGAGGGTCCACCGAAGCCGCACTTGGCGTCGGTAAAGGCCTCCTCGGTGGTGCGTGATGGCCACGCGCCGACTAGATCTGAAGTTTCGTCCCGCGCGTGCGGGCTACACGCCACCCCGTCGAACGCCGGATTTGGTAAACTTGAAGATCGGCGGCTGGGCATTATGCCGGTGGGGCGCGTGTAGACAGTAGACGGCCGGAACGACTCGAACGGAGATCTTCCCTTATTTGGCTTGAAAAACAAAATCAACTCACAAAAAACACACCACTAAATAAACTAGACAGAAGGGAGGGGGGAGGAGCCGAAGCTCCCTCCCCCTCACGTTAGAACTAGGTTTTCGAAACCTTCTGAGGAAACGGGAATGGGTTTTAATCAAATTTGGCCCAAAACCTAATTTGAATAAAATATAAAATTAAATATTCTCTAATAAAGTTGTTAAATTCTAAGTTCTAAGTAATAATTATATGTTATTATAAGTAGAATAAACTATTATATATTAATCTAAAACTATTACAAATTTATCTAAAAATATTATAAATTGTCAAATAAATTAAATGAATAACAATGTTTCAAGAATTGAAATACATGTAATGAAATAAAGAAATAAAGGTAACAACATGAACATGTAGGGTTGTAGCAAGATGACATCATAAATCCTAAAACAAAAAGCTAAAAAAAAATGAGAATATGAATTATTACCATTATTAACATATGTCAAAAACTACAAACATTTAACTAACAAAGTCAACAAACAAATGATGGTGTATCAAAGTCAAATTGCAACCGATGTAGATTGAGATGGAGCATCATTTCTCAAAGTTGTCCCAACAACAATTGAATTGAAAATTAAGTTTGTTAAATAATTATAACATAATCTATTATAAGCAAAAGCAAAATAATGAATTAAGAGTGATTACCGCTTCCAAGCTAATCAGCACCATCCTCCTCATAGCTCTCTGCAAAGTCTACAACCACTAGAACCTGAATTAGCTTCTTTTTAATCCAATTCTAAGTGCAAATCAAATCCTTCGTAATGCTAGCAGACAATGCAAAAGTAAATCATCCACAGATTCTCCATGCTTCTTATACATGAAACATCAATCCATTACAATGATACCACATTTCCTCAAATTATCCGTTGTCAAAATATTCCCAAGCTAGGTAGTCCATATAAAAAGAGAAATTTTAGAATAGATCTTCAAATACGCTTCCAAGGAAAATGAGGACAACGCTGAATAGTCAACACCTTATAATATGAACGAATCGTGAACTTTTTACTTCCTTTGGGCTTCCACAACATCATATCCCCATCATTAGCCCCAAGTCTCAAGGAATATAAAAAGCTCACAAATCCTGAAACATCATCAATTTCTCAATCTTGTACAACTCTAGTAAAACAAACATCCCACTGCAAGGATTTATTAGAACGGACTAACAAATCAAAAACAGATGCATGCCGATAAAATATTAGACATAAGATAGCCGAAAACACCTTTTCAAGGGCTTAATCACCGCATCAAATATCTAACCAAAAATGGATTCTATAACCTTCTCCAACATCATAGCTAACATGTTTAGCAAAACTTTCCCACCCATTTCTAATGAATTTCCAAAGACTAACACCATAAGCCCCAACCCCCCCCCCCTCTCTCTCTCTCTCTCAAATCACTCTCAAATTTCCAATCAATAACTTCCTTCCATAGCGACTCTTCTTCCAATTGATATCTCCATAACCATTTCCCAACAAAGCCTTATTGAAAATTCTCAAAATGTGAACCCTCATACCTCCATTCGTAATAGGAGAACAAACTTTATTTCAACTAACAAGATGGAATTTAGTTTCCTTTCCCTCTCCACCCCATACAAATGCATAAAATAACTTTTCAATCCGGTTAGCCCCCCTGCAGGCAATGAAAATAAAGATAGAAAGTAAGTTGAAAGATTGAAAAGTGTACTCTTGATTAAAGTGATTCTGCCCCCTTCTAATAAATACAGCTTCTTTCAACCAGCCAACCCTTTCTCGATTTTCTTAGCCATTCCATCCTAAATAGCCTTAGCCTTAAAAGATGACCCCAATGGAAGGCCTAAATATTCATTGGTAGATAAGCAACTTTATAGCCCAAAAAGCTCGCCAAACAATTAATATTCTGCACCTCCCCTACCAGAACCATCTCCGATTTACCAATATTCACTTTAAGGCCCGAGACAGCTTCAAAGCATAATAACATAGCCATTAAAACTTAAACTTAACCACAATCTACATCAGAAAAGATAAGAGTGTCATCCGCAAAAAGAATATGAGAAAGTGTGATAGACCCACTATTGGCATTTGCCACAGAAAAATCAAAGAAGACAACCTCCACCATCCGACTCAACTCCTCCATGATAATAACAAAAAGGAAAGGGGATAAATGGTCCCTATCTCAAACTACGAGAACTATGGAAAAAATACATGAATTACCATTAACCAACACTGAAAACTGGACAATAGAGACACAATATCTAATCCACACACACCAGCTCTTCCCGAAACCACACCTCCCAAGCAAACAGAAAAGGAAATTTCAATTCACATGATCATACACATTTTCCATATCAAGCTTACAAAGAACACCAGGAGCTCTCTCTCTCAACCGACTATCTAAACATTCATTAGCAATAAGAAAAAAATCAAGGATTTGTCTTCTCCGGACAAAAGCATTTTGGACTTTAGAGATAATTTGCTCCATTAACATACTCAAATGATTAGCAAGCACCTTCAAAATTATCTTGTTTAATCCCACTTATAAGACTAATAGGATGACAATCCATCAACTCAAAAGCCCTAGATTTCTTTAGAACGAGAACAATGAAGTTAGCATTAAGATATTTTTCAAACATAAAAAGAAAAAAATTTCTGGAAAACCTACATCACATCTTCTTTCATAATATCCCAACAAACTTGAAAAAATGCCATAGAGACGCCATCCGGAGTAGGGGCCTTATCTTTAACCATCCCACTAACCATCTAAAAAACCTCATTTTTATCAAATGGTCTGTCAAACTAGCTCGCACTAAGAGGATCTAGAGAACCAAAGGTCAAACCATCAAGTTTAGGTCTTCAAGCAACTAGTTCAATTAGAAGCGCTTCATAAAATTACACAATATGATCCTGAATCTAAGGAGGAGATGAAAACACACTATTATAAGAATGAAGCAACTCAATGGCATTACAACATCGATGTGAGTTAGCCATTTTGTGAAACAATTTAGTGCATTTATCTCCCTCTTTCAATCAAAGAGCCCTTGATTTTTGCATCCAATAAATCTCTTCCATCAACAAAACCCTATCAAGATCGGTCATAATTGCTTTTCTCCTCAACAATGCCTCATCGGACATAACCTCATTATCCTCCCCAACCTTCAAAACATGCAGCTCCTCCAAAAGAGAGTTTTTCCGGTTGTCAATATTTCCAAAAACTTATATATTCCGCTTCTTCAAATCAAGATTCGAAGCTTATCAACAAGGATAAAATTGGGGTTACTCGACTTCATGGGAAAAATGAGATGCCCTCCTGTACAATCTATCCTAACTACCACTTTCCTCCTTAATGTGGTAATTAATAGAGCATTTTAATCGTCTTAATTACCTTTCTTTTTAGAGGTTGATTTCAAAGTCGAGGAACTTCTAGATTCGATAGCAACAATGAGAGCCTTAAATTGCTCTAAGAAACCATCATAAGATATCCCCACATTAGCTTGTATGTACTTCATCAACCCTTTTTAGGATCCAACCCAAAATAATACTGGAAGAAGATTGAGGTGGGATAGTGCATAAAGGGGTCAGACAACCAACATTCTCATTAAAGCAGTCCCTCTCACTTAGAACCATTTGCAAATTAGACTTATCTAAAACCCCTCTTGGTGAGACATCTTGTTGCAACATTCCAATGCTAGTCAACTCATGAATTAAGACCCTTTGTCTAACTCTGATTGCCGAAATACTTCAACATGGAAAAGAGGCTTAACAACCAAAGGAACAAGCTCCAAAAATGCAAACCCTTAGCAAAAGAGACTAGAGACATTAACTAGTTTAACTCCCCTCCATTTGTCACCTCCAGTTCATTATTCCGTGGCACTCATAAATTCACCATCTTCCCCTTTCGGCAACATTTCTGATTTTGTCACACCACCTGCGAGTACTTCACCTAGAACCGGCAGTTAAGCCTGTGCCAGTTCTAACGACGCTAACTTGTTTGGGGATGAAGCCGAAATTAGTATGCTTGAGATAGGATCGACACTAGACTTCACCCTCCACATAGGTTTCAAACTTTTAATCAAGTCCAACCCATCAACCTTGTTTTTTCCTTTCGAGGCCTTGGCCTTCTTAGAGCCCGCACCATTGTCCAACCCATTAACAACATCAATCTTCTACTTACTCATTCAACCAGTCTTTAATCCCTCAGAGTCCATTGAACCCAACCCCAACTCTACCCAATACAACATTGAATCAAATGTTTCCTTCATGTCCACAGACACTTTACATGGCCATCAATGAGAACCAATATTTATCCCCTGTCGAGCTGCCCTTTGAAAACCAACATTCACCCTTGAGAGAATGATATGACTATAACACTAGCTGCACCACCTCCCCACCAACCATCCTGCGTGCATCCCGCCTACCTTCCAAGCTACCATTAGCCCCCAAACACGAAGGTGAGTTCTTCATAACCTCCACAAAAGACCCATTCCTTCCCACAACATGTATATATAGGAGATGAATCCTTCAAGGATGCTTTGTTTTTCACACCTGAAATAGAGGAAGGATTAACAGCCTCTCTCAACAATGCAACAAACTTCCTCCAACCATTGCCCTTCAAACCTTCTAGGATAGCGATGAAAACTTGTCTCATTTCTTGCCCATATTCCGACAACTTCAAGAACCAGCCATAACTTTTATGACATCTTTGGACCAACAACACTTGATTTCCCTTTCTACGAGTTTTATAGAACTCTTCTGAAAAGCCAACAGATGCACCGCAAGCTCCCACCGCAGTTGCCAATCAGTCCATAGTAGAGACATCAATAGAAATAAACTTTGTAACCCCATGACTTCTCTCTGTAATCCTCCACCACTGAACTTTCACATTTAAAATCAAAGAGATTTTGGTCTATTAGAAGCTTCCGACACAATCCCATCATAAAAATCCAGTAACAAAAACAACCTAGAAAATAGAGGAGGAAAGAACAAGAGAGGAAAATAAGAAAAAAAATAAATGGATAATGCTACACGTCCCGCTTAATGATCCCGTTTTACCTTCCCGCTTGACATGGATACCCCACTTGGCACACTAACTTCATTTCTTTTTCTCACTTTTTGAAAGTTTGAAACAAAGCCAGCCTCATTTTAATGTTTCACCCATTCAGTTCCCTCGACTTCACAGGCAAAAAAATCCCCTCCAGTTCGCATTGCCCCAGGTTGTGTTTGAGGACAACTTTTTGATTGACCCAGGTTGGGTTTAGATTTTATTCACATAACTCAAGTAATTAATCTACTCCTATATGCATTAATAAATTAATGTGACATTAATAATACAAATATACACATTAATAGGCAAGCAAACTATGTTGTGGGATTCTGTCGAGCACTTCCTTTAATCCCACCACATATACGAGGTCTCAACCACAACAACAATACAACAACGAGTCTCAAAACGCATGGAAGATGGCTAAAAAAATCTCATACCTCACCTCAGAACAATACAACAATGACCAAAACCCATGGGAAATGGGAAAAAAAAAATTGATTATGGAAAAAAAATTATTTACCTGAATGAGGGCCGATGCAAGGGAGATGAGGGAGGGAGGGGTAGTGCAGGGCAAGGACAATGCGAACTCGAGGGGACCTTGTCGAGTCAGAGGAGATGGAGACCTGCACAGGATGGGTAGCACGGGGCAATGCGAACTGGAGGAATTTTTTTTATAACGAAATCGAGGGAAGGAATGGGTAAAATGGTAAAACGGGGAGGCTTTTGTTTCGGGCTTTCAAAAAGTGAGAAAAACAAAGGAAGTTAGTGTGCTATCAGGGTATCCACATCACACGGGAAAGTAAAATCGAACCTGTAGCATTATCCAAAATAAATGTAACAGAGAAGAGAAGCTGAACTATTTCCAACAAGGAGCGTCGAAAATATGAAGTCAGAGACACATGGAGAGAGAGAGAGAGAGAGAGAGAGAGAGAGGCCTGATGTGAATTTGGAGAGAGAATTTTGAGTTGTACCAATATTACAATTCAAGATATCTTCTTCTATGATAATTGAGTAATAACTAACAAACCAAAAGATTAGTAATAAAATAAATATCACATGATAGCAAGCTATGCATACTTTTCAACCTATATGACAGCAGGCTGAATAAATGTTCTTAAAATTCCTACAAGTCATAATTAATAGTTTCCAACAACCCATGCAGTATGTACACCACAGGTTAACTCTATTTCAATAACAGCCCTATACTATTGAATCAAAGATTAAGAAAAAAACAGAGAGAGAACTAAAATATGTTTGATAAAGTTAAAAACAATTAAACATCAAGAAATATAGGATTATCTTGAAATGGAGCACAGCTCTTTAGGGCTTTTCTTTCTTACTGTATACATTTTAGTATCTGGATTTAAAAGGGTGTCCTACCTCGTCCAAGAAATGAGCTTTTAATGGCCCAAAGAAATAAAGTAAATTTAAGAAGAAAACTAATTAGGAGAGTCAGGATGTGCGTTTTACAGAAGCAGATCAGATACATGCACAAATTTGGTATAAGGAAAACTTTAGTGGACCTGTAAGAGAGAGACCAGCTAAACAAACACATAGAACCAATTGAAGCATTCTCTTTCTACGTACCAAGTAGTACTCAAGAATAAAGAACAACTTGCATAAAAAAGTCAAGTAAATTTCCATTAAGGACTCAAGTACTTTAATATTGATTCTCAACTTGCTATACTTTGTATAGAAAATTTGGCTTGATGAGTTGCTGGCCATCTTTTTTTGCCCGCAATTTTTGGGGAGAGCAAGTTGCTTCTATGTATAGATCCTATGAGCTGTCATTTCTAAGTTTTTTAATCTTATTTTTCGTTAAGTGAAAGCTTTAGTAATTAAACTTGCTCCACTAAGAGCTGTACTCATTTGGATCACTTGGAAAAGAAAAACTTACAATTCATGTCTTCTTAAGAACATATGTGTGTATATGAATTGTTATAGCTACAAAGATATTCTACAAAAATAACTTACAAACTGACGTGTTTTCATATGATTTGTTGGATCTATTTTACAGTAAAAATAATTTTACAATCTAAAGTACCATATCAAGTCACGTCAGTTTGTAAAATTTCTTTATGACTATTTTTTATACTATAATAGTCATATTGCATTATATTTGGCTAGTTATCTCTAGTGGAAGGCAAAGCAGGCAACCTCGGCTCCAAGGAAAAATCCCAACTGGGGTGGGGGACGGGTTGACCCTAGCCGGGCCATGCCCACCCTACCCCTCCTAGGTACGGTATATTTATATATATACACACATTTATATAAATATATGTTATTAATTTTGTTAGAATTGTATTCATAAAATTGTATTGCCTTAGCCTCCTCCTTTATATAGGAGGCCAAGGCAATATGTGTATGAATAGTCAGTCCTACATTATTTGAGTGAGACTTTTGTATTACCTTAGCATCTTATATAATTGTCACATTAGGCTGCAATAACATACACATTATATACACTAACAAATTTGAAAACTACTCTATTAGTTTTTAAGTTAATTATGGTTATATTTAAAAATTGAAATTTACAATTTAAATTATGTGACAATTTGAATTCAAAAATGTATTTTTAGTCACTTTTAGATCCAAAAACAATTTCTAGGCCCAGTGAGCCATGGGTACTATTGTGTCCGCCCTTGCCCTCCGGCACCTGGGGCGAGGTGTGGGGTGTAAACCCCACCCCCCGCTCATGTGAGGCCAAGGTGTGGGGAAGGGCCAACCCCGCCCCCGCATTCGCAAATAGCACCCATAGCTAGCTAACTCGCTCTTTTAATCTTTATTGAAAATGACAAAAAAAAAAAAACATAACCCTCGAAAACTTAAGAAATTCATGGAAAAACCATATCAATTCATTCTAAGCGCATTTCTGCAGCACTTTATACTCAAAGACCATTTTTTGTATGGGCTGAAAAAATGGGAGAGAAGCATTGATTCAACATGTACTTATTTTGGGGTTTGAAGTAGATCTATTACATTTTACTCGAATTGGGTTAGAGATTAGAATTTGTCTAATTCAGCATAATTTCGTCAACTAGGCTGGGTCAGAACTTCTGGACAGCTCGCTTTGGGCTTAGAACGGGGGTATTTGCCCTAGCCCGAACATATTTTAGCATCAACCTTTAATATTTGCCTTTTGCAGGGAAGTTCCCCTATTCCGTGACTTGGTTACAAGTGAGGAGTACCTTTGGATAAGGATATTTTTTTATTAATTTTTTTAGAAAGGTTTTGAGATTTTTTTTTATTAGATTATATAAAAAGTCAATAGAAAATATGAAATTTTAAGATACTTTTTCTAACCAAAAGACTTGAGAATGAGATACTTATGTAAAATCAAAATTATTTTTAATAAAGTGGCACAATTATAATAGTTTATTATAAAATGAGCTGTAAAAGAACTGTAGCAATCTCATTACCCTAAATAGAACAACATTGAAAGTTGAAAACTTTTGAAAACATATAGACGGTTTGTTGAGACAAAAATAAGGAACACCAAATTTAAGACAATCATGAGGATTCCCTACTCTAGGGCCATGGCCTCTAGTGAATGTCCCAAATTATTGCCTTTGCTTTATTTTAAGTTCAGTTTAGATAATGAGATGAGATGATTTTAAATAAAAATTAAATATAATATTATTATAATATTAGTATTATTTTAAGATTTAAAAAAATTAAATTATTTATTATATTTTGGGTGAGAATTTAAAAAAATTCTAATAATGAGACGATAGAAAACACTTTCAAGATCATTTTTGTTTTTAAAATGACATTCAAGAAGTGTTACGTAGCCACATAGGAGAAGGATTCCAAGCAATATCTATCTGGACTTAGTCCAGTCTGGTCCTGTCCTCTTCCAAGTTTTATTAAACTTTGACAGGTTTACTTGTGAGAGTAATAATATGTCTTTTAGGGAACATGATTGGGACTCATTGAGACTTGTTAGTTAGCAATATGAAAGATACCCAATTGCTCGGCCCCACCCGACATGATTTTGGGTCCTACAATCTGATTAACAAAATCACATAATTTATAATATTAGAAGACAGAAAGAAAGAAACACATGATGCCTATTTTCAGCTGTCACCACACCACACTGCCTTCTGTGTTGTTAATTGTTGTTTTCTTCTTCTTTTGCGAGAATTTATTTGAGATAGAAAAGTCGATTTTTTTTTTTTTTAAATAAGTATTGTATTAGAGTTTGTGAAAGTAAATAGATAAAGTTAGAAAGTTGATTGAATCTATTTTTTTAATTTATTTTTATTTGATAATTATTTTAGCCACAAAAATATTATATAAAAATAAATTCAAAAATTTATATAATTTCATTTGATACAGTAAACCTACTTTACAATAAAAGTAATTTTACAACTTTACATATAAAGCTCATTTTGTCGGTTTTTTATTTTTTAAAATTCAAATTTTAAGTTTCAAAAATTATAATTTTAAATATATCAATAGTTGACACATAGAAAAAATAAGTTTTTCTTAAAATATAATTATTATTTTTTATTTTTTACGTTATCAAGTGACATTTAGAATCTCGTGGTGACTGTACATGATATTATTATATTCACGATTTCACCTTTTTTATTCGACGAAAAGATAACATTTCTATCGGGGATTAGAAACAACGAGAGGAAATATCTATTGAATTACAAGTCAACCGATAAGAGAAAAACAAAGTTTGTGAATCAGTCAACATTTATTATGTAAGTTTCTCTCGGTAATATAAAATACTCAATAAACATGATTTGGAAACAATTAAAAGAATTGAATCAAATGGCCAAATTCAAAAATTTAACCCCACCACAACCATATAATCATTAAATTTATAGAACTAATCTTAGCACTCATGATATTGTGAACTAATTATAATTGCAACTCGGGATGTATTACGTCCGGTTTGATTCGATTTTGAACATATTTTATAATCGAATCAGTATATATCAGTTTTAAAATTTAAAGAATAGATACCGCACTGATTACACTTCTAAATCGGTACTTGTAACTTTACAAGTTTCGATCCGGTACGTTCCGATTTTTCCGGCATATTATATAGTATATATAATATAGTGATATATTATAGTATATTATAACATATAGTGATATAGTATTAATATAACTGGATTGGTTTTGACTGATTTTGAAAAAATAAAACAGGTACTAAACTGAACTAAGCCCATTACCGGACCAAACTTTATCGATTCACTGATTTTCTTTTTCACCCCTAATTGCAACTGATGAACAACAATAGAATGGAGTTGATCCACCGTCTCTTTTTAAATAAAAAAAAATCTTAAAAAATTATTTATATATATGAGTAATACTATATATACTTATAATTTTTACTTCTATTTTTATGTATAAGACTCATGTTGCTAGTTTTTTTTTTTAAATTCAAATTTTAGATTTCAAATTTCATAATTTTTAATGTTTTAATAACTAACACATAGAGAAATAATTTTTTCATAAATTTTTTTTAAATACAGTTAACATTTTATATATTATATTTTCTTTCTTTGAACAATGGTTGGACTACTCCCAAGAATCTCTTGTTTTTCTACTTTGGATTCCATTCCACCCTAATGGGATAAGTGATTATGGAATTGAATTCTTGTCGTTCGTCTCAATGGCTAAGCAGGGCCATTAAGTAATTTTAGGTTTATATAACAAATTCTTTTACTACCGATAGCTTTATACTTTCCCCTTTTTTAATCAACGAAAATAACAACTTTTTACTTTCCCCCACTTACACTCTCAAAAGAACAGGAAGAAAAGAATAAATATTTTATATACATGAGTGCTGTTATAGTGTCGTCCAGCAATGACTGTTGAGTATATCTTTAGACAAAATTTATTTTTTAATTTTTTTTAAATATAAAAAAATATTAATATATTAATAATCATTTCCTTATTCAATTAATAAAAAATATAAAAAAAATTAAATACATGAACGATCAAAATAAAAAGATAAAATGAAACGACATAATATCATTATTCTTTATTTATTCATTGAACATCTTTGCATGTCAAAAAATGTTAAAAGAAAAATCAGCCGTATTTTTTAAAAATAGAAAAAAAATCTAAACAATACTATATCATCATTTCACTGTTATAGAATTTTCTGGCATTTAAAAATTAAAAAAATAATCAAAATTGATTAAATAGTAAGCATGAATCATGTGTTTTTGTTGTCTATAAAAGTTTGTGATGATTTTTTCTTTTAAATTTTACAAGATATTTATTTTTAATTTATTTTTTGTGAAATGGAATTGACAAATTATCTGTAAACATAAATTAAGCGTCGAAATTCGTTATTGGAAATTGCATTTTGTTTTTTGTTTTAATGTATTTTCTTTTTTGTTTTAATGTCTTTTGGTTTTTGTTTTGGGGGTTTAGGAAAACAAACAAAGATTCTGCGTCACATCCAACAAGACAATAGCATCAAATGTGGTGGGCCACCAATATAAGAGTATTGCTATGCATCATCCTATACACCACACATTAATGTGTTTTTTATTTTATTTTTATTTTTTTTCAATTTTTTTTTTATTTTACTCTTCTTGAAACATTTATATTTTTTTATTCTTCATCCATATAATACACATTTAATAAGAGAAATAAATAAAAATAAATAAAGAAATTATGGTGTGTGGTGTGTAGGATGATGCAAAGATTAATTCAATTAATAAATGTCACTGTCGCATGTTGTATTTTCTTAATATATAGACAGACGTTCGATGCATTTAAAACTAGATTAAAAATACGAAATAAGAGCGCATATGTAGTTTACAAAAGTATGTTATTGTAACATGGTCATGGTCATGTTCAAGATCAGGGATATTATATAAAATTATTAAAAAAAAAAAAAACAAGAAATCAAAGGTTCGAATTCATGTTTAATTTTCAAACTAGTCAAGAATGGGACAGTAAGAAGGCAGCCTGCTAGAATCCAACAAATGGATCAAATAGTTACAATGGAAAGTCGTGGCTGTTAGAAATATACTTTAATCGTCTCTGTTGACATATTTTGTTAGAAATCTCCTCTTTCACTGCAAGATGTAATGGAAGAGTTACGTATGGGTAGTAATCGAAATTAAGGTATTTTGAGATATTTTGTTAATAGTAGTAAAAAATAATAATAAAATATTAAATAATAATAAAAAGTAGATAAAAAATAATAAATAATAATAAAATATTCTTAAAATACCTGAGAATACCTTGACACGCAAATTAGACAGTCTATAAAAAATATATAATCTTAGCTTGCATCCAAAGCATACATGTGATTGTACTAACGCACTTGTGCTAATAAAAATAATTTTATAATCTGATGAATTATATCAAATCATGTTAGTTTATAGAATTACTTTTATTTAATTATTTTGTGGTTAAATTATTTCCCTTATGAAAAGAAATTAAATCTCACATCATATGTTATCTTTAGTTTTTATTACTATCTTTTGTTCCGTTAGCTTTATAAGAATGCCTTCTGAACTGAGGATTAAGATATTTTAACCAAAAAGGTTGGTTTAGTGACAAGAAGATGGGTTTCTTTTAAATTGGTAGATAAAGTTATAAAGTGAGGGAAGAATTTGAGTGAAGAAAAAAATATATAGGTCGTGAGAATTGTGAGAGGTCGGATGCGATAAAGAGATAAAGAACGTTTGCCTTTCAAGGCGCATATATTATCTTATTCTTAGACGACTTTCCGGCCCTTTTGTTCTTTTCAAAAGTGGCTTTTCTAACCTCGTTATATAAATATATAAAATATATATATAATTTAATTTTTCTCTTTCCACGTAATGGCAATGTAACTTTAAGGCCCTCTTATCTAAATGGCTTTTGGAGGACTTAATCATCTTTTTTATTTTCATAAAACTTTTCAATTTATTTCATCTCATTATTACATTTTTTTAAAATTTCAATATAAAATAAAATAAACAATTTAATTTTTTCAAATTCTAAAACAAAAATAATATTAAAAAAATATATTCTAACAATTTTTTATTTAATTTTTTAATTTTAATCTCATCTCATCTTATCTGCTAAAACAAACGAGACAAAGAAAAATTTTGGATACAAAAATATTTTCAAATATTCTCAAGTATTTGAAATATTTTCTTTCTAAATATCACTCAAAATAAATATTTTCAACTTCAATTTTTTAACTTTTATATATAATCAGTATCTAATCATTAAAACTTATTCAAATCCTCAAACAAAACATAAAAAAAAATACAACTTTTCAAAATTTTAAATAAATATAATATTAATAAATTATATTTACGTTATAATATTTTTATCTAATTGTTATATCTTTTTTTCTAAAATCTAAAAAAATATCGTATCTCAAATTATTTCATTAATATTCATAGATATTTTGATATATTGTGTATCCAAATGAGTAGGGTTGGGTTTGGATAAAAAAAATATTTCATCTCATTTTATTTCATATAATCATTACAACATTTATAAATTACCACACAAAATTTAAAAGACAATTCAATTTTTTAAAATTTTAAAATAATAATAATATTAAAAAATAATATTCTAACAATATTTTATTCAACTTTCAACTTTTATCTCAATTCATCTTATTTCAACTCACTATCCAATTCTTTGCCATTCAAAACTCTATATATCTTTCCTTTATTTTCCCTTTTTGTGTCTTCTAAAAAAGATGAAAACTTTCATTTTTCATATTTTAAAAATATGTAGTATTGGCGTGAGGGAGAAGAAGAGGAGGGGAGCAAAGAGTGTTGGCGGTGCATTGTAGAAAAGGGCCATATCCTGCGCCATGGCTTGGTTCATGACGAAGGATTTTCTTCTCCGGTTCTTCTACTTTACGTCTCATCGTAGTCGCTTCGTTTCCACGGCAACCTTAATTCGATTGATAGAAAAAGGAACAAAATTAATCGAATTGAATAGCTTTTCTGTCCTAACTTTGCATGATATTTGTCTGCAATATGGATAAAATAGCTGAATTGGCGAATCTTAAGGTTGTTTTTGAATATTGAGTTGAATTAAGTCGAGTTTAGTTGAGTTCTTTATGAATAGTAATGAGTTGAGATGGTAGAGTGAGTTTTGTGAAGTTCACTTAAGATGAATTTAAATGTGTTTAAATGTTAAGATGAATTTAAATGTATTTATAAGAAGTTGAAAAAAGTTGTGGATCACATATGTAAATAACTGTTGAATTAAAAAAAATTATAAGTCCCATGTGTAAAGAAGTTTGAATTGATCTGAATTTAATAATTTAAGAATTGAGTATTTAAATGTTAGACTAAAAGAAATTCCATTTGTGATCAGGAGCATTTTGAAGAAAATATTTGGATAGAGCTCATTTCTTTGTTGCATTTTCTTTAGAAAAATGTTCATTTGTCTTCTGTTTGATTACTCGAATATTTAATTTTTTTAATGGTTAAAATAACTATTAATAATTTCGTGTTTTTTTTTTTTAAACTATTTGAAAATGAGGGATGGACTAGCTATCATACCTAACAGTAAGAGCTGGGTGGCTAACTAGCTTGGTAATTTTCTTTAACACGCCAATCTTTAAAAGAACAATCTGGCATGAAAAGATTTGTACCTGGAGGGCTATGGTACAAAGTTCCTACGGAGAGAAGCTGGTCTATATGCATTTTTTGGGCAGGAAATGGTGCTTAGCATGCAATATTTTAGGATGTGTTTGGAAGATGAATCCAATTCAATTAATTTTAAATTAATTATTAATAAGATCTACTTTTATTTAATTTTTTATAAAAAAAATTTAAACTCTTCTCAATAAGATTTAGGCTGCGTTTGGATCCCCAACTCATTCCAACTCATCTCAACTCATCATTACACATTTTTCAAATTCCAATATAAAATATAATAAACAATTCAACTTTTTCAAATCTCAAAACAACTTTAATATTAAAAAATAATATTCTAATAATATTTTATCATCTCAACTCAACTCAACTCACTTCAACATCTAAACCCACCTTTAGAATATATTATTATTCATCAACCATGTGATCGAATTGTCAAGATCGACGTCATTGGAGAATGTAAAGTACTGTTGTAAATGCTTCAGGAGAGAATCTTTTAAAAAATATTTTAAAATATATATAATTTTTTTAAAAGTGAGATTACGCTAATGGGCACGTCCCACAAACAAGAAGATAGTAGAAAAATATATGGTCTCATTTATTTTTACCAATGAGATGAAATAAGATGAGTTAAGAAATAAATTAAAAGTTAAATAAAATATTATTAAAATATATTTTTTAATATTATTTTTATTTTAAAATTTAAAAAAATTAAATTATTTATTTTACTTTATGTATAAATTTTAAAAATTATAATAATTAAATAAAATAAAAATAATTATAAAAACAAAAAAGACCTAAATCGGTTATCTGTTAGCGATGGAGAAATACGTTGGTTAGGTGTGCAAGCCATTCAAGAGATTCTTGCGGTTGTAGAAGAGTACTGAGAAGCGAGAGATCCCCTACCTTAAGCTTGTCCGAATGGTGACATGAAGGGACAGAAAGAGACGTGTATAGTATCTTCTTCTTCAAAGTTTGAAACCCAACCACGACCCGGCCCACGCGTACGTAAGAGGTAACTGGTCAGTAAATTTGTTTTTCAAGAGTGTTTTGATATTTCAAAATTGTCAGGCGAAATAAAAGAAAGAAATATCATACTATAATTAACAACGTAAAGGTAACGCTATTGACACCATATATTAATATATCTATCATATTCGGAATTAAAAATTAATTAATTAAATTAAATTACCAACCTTATTATTAATGGCAATAGATGTTAAAATTATTTTGTAAAGAACCAATAATCTTTGTGTGTATTTTATGTAATTTTCAACTGGACAGAAAGCGAGAGAGCGAACGACAATTCGTCTGACCACGTGAAGCCCATAGAAAAAAACTGGCGGCTATTATTGACAAATTACAGTTAGGTGGTATAACCCCAACACCAAGTTGATATGTTTTTTCGCATTTCATGCACGTGGATTCCACTTCCCTCCCAAGTCTTAATAAAACTAACATTATACAAATCGAGTCAGTTTTAAAGTCCAACTCAACAATTCCTTCCCGTGCATTTTCTTTTTTCTCGTGACATTTAGATACGGCAGGTAGCATTTTGTTAAGGGAAAAAAACCTTGCTTGACTTCATCAAAGGATTGAGAGAGAAAATTTCTACTCAGCAGTCCTACATCACGTACTTGCTAAAAAAAAGATAAAAAATAAAGACTTACTACATCAACAGGTGCGTAGTTTAAGACTACTGGATAAAATAACTCTTGAGAGAATTAAGATATTTTAGAATCATATTCAACCTTTTGAGTTATATATATATATATAAATGATATTTACAGTCGTAAAGTACGCAAGCGTCGCACAATTTCATTAAAAAAGTAAAAAATAATGAGATCTATATTAAAAAAAAATCTAATTTTTTAATAGTGGACTACACTATTTTCAAAACGATTACTCGACACTTACGTACTATGCGACTGTATGTAACATTACTCATATATATATAATAATAATAAATCTTAGTCTAGTCATGCAATATCTTCCATTCAAGAAGGAATAATATATTTATATATATGTTTGTTTATTGAACACTAAAATACACGAAGCTTACTACATTAGTCTACATAAATAAGTATTGGTATTATTAATTCTTTTTATGAATATAATGAATCCCATGATAGATTATGTGTACTTCTATATAGTAGAACTAAAAAACTCCCATTTGAAATTTTGACCTAAATTGAAAATGTCATGAATCCTTTGGCATAGGATTTTGGGTTTTATCGTTTATTTTTTAGTGCTTTTTATTATCATGCACTGACTTTAAGGTAGAGTTACTATTATTCTTATTCATTGACTAAAATTACTATAATACAAATCATATTCACTTATAACTTGGATTAAAATGTTTTTTTACTATTAGAAAATATACAAAATTTTGCATAAATGAAAATAGATTTGTTTGTCTTATTATAGCAGAATGACACCTAATTTTTTTTAAAGTTATTTGTAAAATAGATTGTAAAATAGTTATAAAAGAATTGTAGGTATATCATTACCGGTCTCAAAATATAATCATATATAGTAAAATAAAATTTTTATATACAATTATTTTTGCGCACTCTACTAATGTGATTGGCTGCATCATTTTTTTAATATAAAATAACTCTTTTGACCAATTACATCAGTAGAGTACATAATGAATATGTAAAAATGACTGTATGTAGGAGAACTTTTTTGAAAAAAGTAAGTAAATATGAGACTCATATGAATAAATGAATTTTTAATAGTGGACTCCACTCTTTTTTAAAAGGAGTGTACGATGCTTGTACAACTCATGACTATATTTAACATTACTCATTATTTAAAATTAATAATTATGTAAGCAAGGCATTCCACAAACTAAAATTTACAAATTAAGGTGGTTTGTTGTGGTATATTAAATTATAAAATTTATTTTGTTGTAAGGAATATTCAACATATTAAATATTGATATTTCAATTTATAAAAGTTTACTCTGTAATATTCTTTTCATGAATCTGACAATTTTCCGTTTTAGCGGATCCTATTCTGAATAGTGGATACTACTCATCATCCTACACAACATATTTTATATATTTTTTTTTAAAAAAATATTTTATTTATTTATTATTAAACTAATTGAGTTGTTATACTCATCACTTATATACCGTATACTTGTTATGATAAAAAGAAAAAAGAAACTAAAAAAGACATATTATGTGATGTTCGGAATGAAGAGTAGAATTTCCATTCGGAATAATAAGCAAAAATTACCATGCTCAAAGTAGGAAGAAAACATAATTTCATGAACACGCGCCCTTTCAGAGCGCGTCACGGTCATTTCACAGAGAAGATATAGATGTGGACTGACACGCACGCAAACACACTGTTCCTAGTTTAGTTTAGCGAAGAGAGAGAGAGAAGGAAGCGAAAAGCACAAAAACTCAGAAAATATAAATAAATGGAAAGGAAAGAGTTTCGGAGCCTCGCAGAAACCCCCCATTGCACCTTTCAACGTCTCCTTTTTTCTCTTTTTTCCCAGCTCTTTCCAAAGCTTAGGTTCTCCAAATTTAGCACCTTTTATATATTTTTTAACGTAATGTACTATTTTCTTACGTATCCCACTTAGTTGCTGTATTCACTCATGAATCTTAGCTCCTAAGTCTTGCTTAATTCCTCTTTAAAATTCTTTCGCACTAACTTCTTTTTGTTTGTGATCAATTTTCCATTTCCATTTTTGCCAACTGCTTCGTAGACTTCAGCTCTCTTCAGCATTTTCCAAAATCCCTGCTGCTTTGTGAGTTTTTTCTTTTATATTTGTAGATTTTGTCTGTTCGCTTTTTTTTTTTTTTGATTGTATATTTAAATATGTACATATATGTGTTTTGTCTTTTAAATATATAGGTGTGTGAGTGTTTTTGCTTTTGGCGATATTGTCTGTGGGTGTTTTGGATTGCTGCGCTGTGATAACGTCAATGACCGTGAGCTTAATTTTGCTTCTAGCTAGTTCGTTTTCAGATTCAAGGATGTCTTCTGTGATTGGTTTTGCAGGAAAAGAATGAATTGAGGAATGAGGTGGAGTATGGCATCGGTGGGTGGGAAGAGATCTGCTATGAAGTCCAAGGATTTGAAGATCTCTGCACTGGTTTTGGTGTGGTTCTTGTGGATCTGGGCGGCTCCTGTTTCGCGTGGAGAGACTAATCCAAGTGATGGTAAGGGTATTTCGATTTTGTTTCCTGGGTATTCGTCAGCATTATGATTCTTTTTTGTCTGTTATCGGTTTGGTTGCTGAGAAATTGTTGCAAAATTGAATAGAAATCAAAGATAAATAGTATTTCTATGCAGACTTCGAGTCCTATGACTGTAAATTTTCACCGAGAATTTGGTCAAATAGCTCTGTCTAGCGCAGCTTAGTCATGGTTTTTTTTCTCAGGGGAATAGTAGTTGTATTGAATAATTCCGAATTTAACTTTACTTCTTTCTTTACCATGTTTTAATGGCTACCAAATAAAACCCTTTAGTTTATGTCAGTTTGCTTTGAGCTTTCTGGAGATGGACCGCCAGTCTGAACAAATTCTTAGCTGGAAATCTTTCATAATAGTAATGCTTAACCGTTTTTCAATCAAAGTTTTCCAGTGCCAATAAAGTTTCTTGGTGTTGTAGCACCACAACTTCCACCTTCACTGGGCTTAGGACATTTAGGGTGGGGGGCGATGAAAGATTCTGTGAAAGAGATAAAGTGAGACGAAGGATTGAATAAAAAGAAGTGATCCACAGGATCGAGCCTGGCATTGGATGAGGGCTCTGATACCATGAAAGAAGTTGAACTATCATAGAAACTGAAATGGAAAAGAGAGGAGGAGAATTAGGGAGAGCTTTTTTTTTTTTTATAAGTAAATTAGGGAGAGATTTTATGGGCTACATCTTTATTATTATCAATTGTGGTTGAATACAAAGTATAAGCCCCTATTTATTGGGAAATTACATGGATATGAGAATAAGGTAAGTATCTTGATCTTGTTTTGGATAATCAAATATATTGATCATGATGAAAATCAAATCAAATTTTTGATTTGATATTATCTCTAACACCCTCAATAGAAAAAAATGAAGAGAAAGTGTCTGCAACACTGTTTTTTTATATTGTTTCTATCAATCAGAACTAACATTATCTAGTGCTATTTCCGTTGAATCAGTGGCTGCAATCAATAACCTATATGTTGCAATGGGCTCCCCTCTTCTTCCTGGATGGGTTGCTACTGGTGGAGACCCATGTGGTGAAGCTTGGCAAGGCGTGGAGTGTACCAATACAGACATAACGAGAATGTATGGAAACCCCTATTCTGACAATGTACATCCATTGATATTTTCTAAACGTGGTTAACTGTCAGCTCTAATATGGATATGTGGGTTACAGTGTTCTTAATGGCGCTAATTTGGGAGGAGAACTGGGCGGTAATTTAGGATTGTTTGCTTCTATTAAAGCAATGTAAGCCTCTCTCTCTGAGTCTGGCATGCACACACATTGTGTTAATGATATTTATAGTTGGGGATATATGGTAGACTTCATCATCTATTTCTTCCAATTTATTTATTGGTTTTTTACTTATTAAAAAAAAATTGTTTATTGATTTTTCATATTGTGCCTGATTATGCAGTAGGAGTTCCTTGAATTACTTGATAGACAAGTTCTAGTAGTTGAGAGCCTGTATCTAGGGCCCAGTTTAATTATTTTATAAATAATACTTGTTACATGCCTTTCATCAATAAATGCAAAGCTGGGTGTGGCATTTGTAGACCCGTTTTCTTATTCTTCATTCCTTGTTGGAGTATCCTTATTAGGGCTGTAATCAAGCCGAGTTCGAGTGAGTGGTGCCTGACCAAACATGGCTCGATTATTAAAAAATCAGGCTCGAGCTCGACTCGAACTTGATTTGAGTTTCTTTTGGATGTCTGAACTCAACTTGAATAAGACATTCTCATATCCAAACTCGACTTGAGACTCAACGATAAATCAAGCCGAGCTCTTAGTTGAGCACTCGACTCGATTCGTATATATTTAAAAAAAACTAATTTTAAAAAATAAAATAACAAAATATTTTACTCACATTTTACAATTAGAATCCCTAGGGGTTGACTTAAGTGGTAAAGGCTTTGATCTTGGTGGTATGCTCCCTCCAGGTGTAAGGTTTGAATCCTCTTGGGTGGAAACAATTCCTCGGAACTATCATACTAGGGGATTTTCCTATTGAATTACCCGAGGTGTACTTGCGGGAAACTCCTTACCGAGGGCTTGTGCACCCTCAAGATTAGCTGAGATGTTGTTCTCGGACACCCAATGCCAATTAAAAAAAAAAAAAAATACAATTAGATACAAATTTATTTTCACAATTACAATTATTGACTAATACAATTAAATGGCTACAACACCATATGACTATTTGGCTCTTATCCAACTGTAATCAATTATACTCGTTACTTGTAGAAAGTATCAGTGTATTCATAACATTTACATAATCATACTCATTAAATAGTGAATTATATATACACACATATATTCATCATAAGTACTACATATTCATATATAGGGAACTATATACATATATATCATTATGTATTTTTATAAATTAATATATATGTGTGTGTGTTAATATATGAGTAAGCTAACGAGTCGAGATGAGCTTTATATGAGTATGCTCGCGAACTTTAATCAAGTCAGATGAGTTTGATACTAGTTTGTATAATTTAATAATCAAGTCTAATTTTTTGTTTGTGAATAACTTATTTAATAATCGAATTGAGTCGAGTATGAGTTTAATCAAGCCAAATTCGAGCTGCATATCTGTTAGCATTGTTTATTAACAGCCCTAATCCCAATGCCTGATTTTGAATGTTCTGTCAGTTTCATTTATCAAGCTGGCTGATGTACCCCCTATGCATGAAATATGAGATATAAGAAGGGAAAGACAAGTCAGGAATCCAGTCTTTATGTTTATGTTATGGGATCTTATGGGTATTGGGCAGTCATCTTTCTTTTTGATACCTTTGTGGAGGTCATATCCTTACTTTTTTTTTTCTTTGCAGAGATCTAAGCAACAACCACATTGGGGGCAGCATTCCGACCACGTTGCCATCTACCATGCAAAACTTGTATGTATTAGTCTTTAGCCAAATTAAAATTTCATTTCTGTAAATATTATATCTGCCTGAGTATGCATCTGTTCTGCATTCCAATGCAAAAGATATAATAATCTTTACTCCTTGGCAGTTTTCTTTCAGCTAACCAGTTCAGTGGAAGCATCCCGAGTTCTTTATCCACTTTAACTCAACTGTCAGCCATGTAATTTTTTCCCTTGTCTACTTGGCTCTTTTGCTGGTTCTTACTAGAAGTCATCCCAATTTACGTAAGCCTATTTGTTTTTTGCCTTTTCAGGTCTGTTAATGACAATCATTTATCTGGAGAAATACCGGATTGCTTTCAATCTCTGACAGGGTTGATCAATCTGTAGGATCTCATTTATATCTGGCAACCTTCTCATGTCCAGATTAACTTTATAGGCTATTTATAGTTGATGGAGTCACTTATCTTTGTGCAGAGATTTGTCCAGTAACAATTTGAGTGGGGACCTCCCTCCTTCTTTTGAAAATTTGTCTTCTCTGACCACCCTGTAAGTATTTTATCTTGGTAAGGCTGTTTAGATCTGCTTTATCTCTAAGTATAGTGCTAACTTCGTAGTTGTCAGACGCTTGCAGAACAATCAGCTTTCTGGGACCCTTGATGTTTTACAAGATCTGCCTCTGAGAGATTTGTATTCTTCTCAACAATGCTTTAATTAGAAGAAATCTCATTTTCTTATGTTTTTAATTTGAGAATCATGCAGAGGTTTTATAAATTTGTAGGATAATGTTTCCTTATCATGCTTCAATTGCTTATACTTGTTTTTTTCCCTAATGAAAACGGTCCCTCTTGTTTAACAGGAATATTGAGAATAACCAGTTCTCTGGACCAATACCTGGGAAGTTGCTAAGCATCCCAAACTTCAGGTGGGAACCCCGAGCCTTCAATTAATTGATTTATTTCCATTTGAAATAGGGGGCTGCTAGAGACACAAAGGAATCCCACAAAGGGATTCCCACACATTGATGTGGCATACTGTTAGTGTGCCACGTCTCCACCCTCCCTTCCCCCCCTCTCCCCTCCCCTCCTCCCCCTTTCCCTTTCTTTCTCCGCCCTCCCCGTGCCTGCCATTGTGTTCGGGGACCACCTCAGGGCCGGCAGAAGCCAGCGGCGGTCCAAGTGGCATCATTGTCGGGGACATGGGAGCTCACGTCAGCGCCGTGAGCTTGCCTTGCACGGGAGAGGGGTGGTCATGGTGACGGCTTCTGTCGGTCCTACACGGCAAGCTCACCATGTGGGGGCAGGCGGTGCCGCCTGAGGTGGTCCCCGACCACCACGGCGGGCACGAGGAGGGTGGAGAAAGAGAGGGAAAGGGGGAGGAGGGGTAGGGAGAGGCACGGGAGAGGGGGAGAAAAAAGAACATAAAAAAAAAGGGGGAGGGGAGACGTGACATAGTGCCACATCGGTGTGTGGGATCCCTTTGTGTCTATAATGCTTTCCTTTGAAATATGACCATCAAATATATGACCTGTGTTGGAAAAGAGATATATTTCAATAATTGAAGTGCATTCCACCAATTTAGAATTTTTCTGAAACGAAGAGTCTTTCTTGACCTTTACAGGAAGAGTTTCTTAAGACTCTTCTTGACCTTTACAGGAAGATTTTCTTAAGACTCGACAGCTTAGAAATAGCTATAGATAGATAAAAGAAATTGATGTAGCTCATTCCATGTTTTTCTGATTTCTGCTGTCATTGGCAAAAAAATGACCAATGTTAGCTCCTTTTAAACTAGCAGGTCTGGAAACCTTATTGGATAAACTAACGAGCTACCTTGATATTTGGGGCTCTTTTTCTTGGCACAATAGCTGGTGATAATTAGACAAAATCTCATTTCTTCCTGTCTTGCAAATTTTCGTTTCACATGGGTTTCCATGCAGCAGGCCCACAACGTCAATGTATCTACCATTCATGTTTCTGAGCAGCTTTAAGAACAATCAATGTTGTGATATATACCTCTACAATAACATTATACTTTCCGATGACTGTACTTTTGCTACCACAGCTGCAGCTGTCAACTTTCATTTTATTTGCTTGCAGTTTACATGTCTGTCTTGAGCTTTGATTTAATTCTGCATTATGCTGTTGTGTTAGTTTGCACACCTGTTTTACTAATATTTTGATAATTGCTATGCAGGAAAGATGGAAACCCATTCAATACCACCGCTCCTCCACTAACTCCACCCACATCCCCATTAAAACCTCCACCAGTGGGTCCAGCACCTCCATTTTTTAAGGGACTATCTCCTGAACGCACACCTGCGAAACAGGCTGATGGACCATCTGCAACTGGGGAATCGAATTCTGAAAAAACGAAGAAAGTTTGGACCACTAAGCGGGTGGTTGGAATATCAATTGCAGCGGTATTTTTTCTGGTGATTCTGGCCCTGGGACTTGCACTCCTTATCCCATGGTTTAGCAGACGAAGGGAGGAGGACAGATTTTCCAGGCGACATCAAATAGGTACATATGATATCGACAGGCAGAATCCTAGAGACAATGGATCTTTATCTCCACCAAACAATGAGAAAGGTAAAAAAGTATTTCTGATTTCCCAATCAATTTACTATTAAGTTATCTGGTGCGTAATCATAATGTTTATTCCATTATTAATTGTTTATGCATGGCAGTTCAAAAGGGGGCAGTTTTGAGGCCAAAGGAGGACCATCAGGCAGAGACTAGAAGAGTAGAAGTGATTGCAAAATCAGAGGCTGAGAAAGAGAGAAATGTGCAGAGATGGGGCACACTACCGAAGCAGGACCATGCGATAGACATGAGTACATTTGATATGCAACTGATGCGTCTTACCCCTTCCCCTCCCCCTCCCCCTCCCCCTCCACCACCTCCTCCACCTCCTGTTGAGAAGGTCATTGCAGCGCCAAAATTGCCTGCCGAAGTGACTACAGTGAAGCTTCCCTCCAAAACTCTATATGCCCCCACTCGTGCGAAGTCTTTCACAATTGCATCCCTTCAGCAATATACAAACAGCTTCTCACAAGAAAATCTTATAGGAGATGGAATGTTGGGGACTGTTTATAGGGCACAGCTTCCTGATGGGAAGGTTCTATCTATAACTATGATTTCATTAATTTATAGCAACTACTTTGTTGTGGATTAATGACTGGAACGTATCCTGGGCTTGCATTTTTTGCTCCTTTTTCTTCTAGAAATTTGACTATTCTCAATATTCTTCTTGTACGCTCTTTTGCTTTTATTAAACGTGTAGGTTTTTATCTTTGTAGCCTCCAAGTACTCGTATTACTGACTAAAAACTAAATATGAGATATAACTGAGCTTGTATTGGAATTGAAAACATAGAAGAGGAATGGGAGCACTAGTTTAGTAATATTCATGCAACAACATCATCTCAAATAACCTTCCAGGAAGTACTGAGAAAGTCATTTGATTCATTTCAGTTACCACATCATCAATTGCTGTTTTGATGTTCCCTGATTCTTAAAATCGTGCACAGTATGAAATGTATGAAAATTGTTTTGGAAACATGACTAGTTCTTAGTTGCCTCTGGTATTGTGCTTATAGGATGATGTTAGGGGTTTGTTACTTGGTTGCTTTTACTGGTATTCTTTCAGGATACAAATTATTTTCACAATAATAAATTATCTCACTTTTCTAGTAATGTTACATTCTGTGCCCCACACAATTGCTCACAGCTTTATGTATTTGCATTAAAACAGCTTGCTATATATTAGTTAATGCTGAAAGATAGTCAATCCCCTTTATTAGGATTTCATGTTTATCATCTGAAATAAATCCTTTCCATGCCAAATTTGACTATCATCCTATTCAGTGGCTGTTTTTCTATTTTACTGTGGATTCTGCTGTTTCGACTTCTTGTTCGACATAAATATGATTAAATCATCAAAGGATTATTGTATCATAAAAAGCTTTTTGTATTTATAAGCTTTTTGTATTCATTATGGAGGTAGTCAATCTAATATGTTCTGAATTGTCTCTCTCACTCTTATGTGCTGCAATTGTTTTATGTTTTGCTTAGAATGGCTTCTGATACTTACATTTGATCTTTTTGGATTCTTTTGTAGCTACTTGCAGTCAAGAAACTGCACAAGAGCGCTTCCAGTCAGAAGGATGATGAGTTTCTTGAACTGGTAAACAACATTGATAGAATCCAACATGCCAATGTTGTTGAGCTTATCGGTTACTGTGTAGAGCATGGTCAAAGGCTTCTGATCTATGAGTATTGCAGTAATGGGACACTTCAAGAGACACTACACTCAGATGATGAACTTAAAAAGAAACTGTCATGGAATGCCCGCATTCGGATGGCACTTGGAGCTGCAAGAGCCTTAGAGTAAGTCAAATAACCATTGAGATGATAGTTGATGATCCAACTTGTTAACTTTGCTACTAATAATGGGTTTAAAATATACATCTTCAAATTGTGGCCAGATGTAACAGATTGAGTAATCTGTATGTCTTAAAAGTGAATGGAGTCCTGTTAGGGCCCAGACATGCTCAAACATGATACTCTCGACTGGGAGATGACTTAAGACATTAACATTAATTAACTATGCAGTGGTTGGGAATTTTCAGCTAATTTTTCTGAAATGATGAACAAAAATATATTGAGTAAATAGCAGATATAAAATAATAAGTGGATATGAACAGATCATCATGGACAATAACCCCTATATCACATTAAGAGGTCATGAATTTGGTTCATCTCTTGGGTCGAAAGGTGGGATCAAGTGTGAATGCAATATAATGGTTTTACATCAGTTGAGCAAAGGAAACTTTACTAGTACTGTTCTCAGATCTCTAATTAATCTATAAACTAGTCAACATACAATTGAATAAGAGAATATGCGCAGGAGAGTTATCCTTGTTTTGTGGCATAAATATTTAAAAAGAGTCTTGCCCTGTTTCTAGTACTGATTTCGTCGTGTTGTGTTCTGTGTGAAGGTATTTGCATGAGGTCTGTCAGCCTCCTGTCATACACAGGAATTTTAGGTCTGGAAACGTTCTTCTTGATGATGATTTTTTGGTGCATGTATCTGATTGTGGTCTGGCTCCATTAATAGCATCAGGCTCTGTAAGTCAGGTAAGTGATAATCCTTATATAGATAGAGAGGTTTCTTGCTTCTATGGATATAGGGGAGTAACTATTATTTCTTTTAGAAATTGTGGGGAGCCTATTTTCTGAGTTTATTGTTGGATTGGCGCACAATTAATGATTATTATCACCATTGCTGCCACCATAACTATCTAAAGTTATTAAATTTCAGCTCTCAGGAAGTCTGTTAACAACTTATGGTTATGGAGCTCCAGAATTTGAGTCTGGAATTTATACCAAGGAAAGTGATATTTACAGCTTTGGAGTGGTTATGTTGGAACTTTTAACCGGTCGGATGTCCTATGACGGGTACAAATCATGACAAAATTGATCTTAAGATTTGGTTGTGCTTTTTTTATGCAGTGAAGATTTTATCTTCCTCAACTTTTGGACAGGTCACGGACTCGTGGGGAGCAATATCTGGTGAGATGGGCAATACCCCAGCTTCATGACATTGATGCATTATCAAGGATGGTTGATCCTGCTCTCAATGGAGAATACCCAGCCAAATCTCTGTCAAACTTTGCAGACATTATTGCTCGTTGTGTTCGGGTGAGCAATGTTGTTGATTTCTAGGATTTGGAGTAAGACCGATTTAGACCATATTGGGGGGACTCCTCTGGTCCTGACCATCCTTTTGTGGGTACATTTGGGTCAAATGCATAAATGCTTCAAAAAGCTTGATTAGAATAAGCTTAGAGTGACAAATATTTATCATATACAACCAAATTTTCTCTCTCGGATTCAGGGTGGAATCAGAATTTCTAAGACAACTAGAATTTCATATTAGAGGGGCCAAAGTATGAATGAGAAAATAAGATTTCTTATAGAAACAAATGGGCTTAGGTTAATTTTTACGAGTCAAACCTGCACACCCACACACACATATTTGTTAGAGTCCTCCCCTAGTTTGGTGTCTGCTTAGATTGATTATGCTCTTCTATCCAACTGATTTCCTTAACTGAAGCATAATTTGCAGTCTCAGCCAGAATTCAGGCCACCAATGTCTGAAGTTGTCCAAGACTTACTGGACATGATAAGGAAGGAGTCAAACAGCAGTGGATCAAATGGAGACTGAGTTAGATTAGGGACTGCAGTAGCGACTTCAGCTTATGAAGGATGAAGTTGCAGAAATTACTCTGCAGGATGACAACCCAAGAAGACAAGTCTACCCTGAACAGGCTGCGGATGAATGCGTGGGCTAACACCACCCAAAACTGTTACCTAGGAGTCTTCCTGTCAGCCGCAGAACTTTTTGGTCCTAAGAGTCCAATTCTTATGGTCCATTATTCTTGATCATTCTATTGTGTTGATGAAACAAAACAAAGATGTGTTTTTTTTATAGTGAAATTTTTTCTTCCTGTTGTATCCTTCTGAGTTGTAATTCAAGTAACATGGCTCTGCTAAATAGTGCTCATTGATATGACTTCAATTATTTTACCTGTCCATTTATAGAAATGTGAGATGCCGTCTATATCTTAGCATTAGCAGAGCCATGCATACTGATTACATGCATTTAATGTGGTTTTATATGTCAACATTTCACTTAAACTGTCACATCATAACATATAATTAGAGATGACACAATTAGGATCCCATTTGGATAGTGAGACGATAAAATTGTTTTAGATGAAGGTTGAATAAAATATTATTAGAATATTATTTTTTAATATTATTATTGTTTTAGGATTTGAAAAGGTTGATATATTTATTATATTTTATGTGAGAATTTGAAAAAGTTGTAATGATGAGATGAAATCGTTTCTGTATCAAAAATGATAGTATTGCTCTTTAACAATTCGAATAAGAATCCGGATTCAATTTGCTAAAGGTTTGACTTATATAGAGCTGGTGAACCAATTGTCTTAAAGAATAAATTGTATGCATTTTTGGGAATAGATAGCACGATCAAAGGTCCTTTTGTATCTTGTATGGGACCTAAGTGAAGGAAATGGGAGACAGCATGTGTTATGATCTTAATGGTTAAAAGTTTAACCAAATTAGTATCTAATAGTCATAAGACTTTTAGATCAATGGTTAGATCTTTAACAATTGGAATCAGAGCAAGGATCACGTCACGGAGGGGTGACCTATAGGCTGAATTAAAATACTTTGGTACTATGTATGGGCATAGTGTTGTTATTGAATACTGATAAATGAGTAAAGCCGCCAAAAGGGAAAAAACTACCACCAAGTCAATGTTAATTGAGTGGGCTGTCAAAAACGTCGGATTTGGAATTATGGTAGAATGTTAGGATTATGAGGGTTAAAAGTTTAATTAAATTAGTATCCAATAGTCCTAGGACTTTTGGATCAATGGTTGAATCTTTAACAATTGGTATAAGAGCAGGGACCACGTCATGAGTACAAGTCACAGAGAGGGCGACCTATAGGCTAGATAAAAATGCCTTGGTACCTTTAACCCTTAGAATCATAACATTTTACCATGCTTATTTCCAAATCATGAAAATATGAGTTCAAGGAAAGTCCACCGACTCAGTAAGCAGTAAAGCTATACTAGTATGTAGAATATGAGTCAGTTACATAATCTAGAGGTTTCTCATTTCTTGTAAAATAACAAAACTGAATTTTCATGTAACAAAATAGTTAGAAAATATCTTTGACATAAGCATAACTGAAACATCATAATAGAAACAAAGGTCGTATTTACCTTCGGTTGTGCATCTTGATGGCCAATTGAGTGGAATGGAAAGTGAAAATTTCCCCTATTAAACTCGATGAGTCGAGTGTGCACTTAGGAAAGACCCAATAGAGAACCACTTTGTCTTCAAAGTGGGTGTACTCATACACAGAAATAAAAAATGTTGGTACCAACATAATAATGGAAACAACAATTTGACACCTATGGTAAGATTAGAACAAAAGCAAAAATAGAATGTTATGCCATAGGATTTTTCAGATACAATATAATAACAGATAGTGTATTGAATATTTATTATCGTATAATCATATAAAAGTTTCAATAGTCATTCGTATTTTATGCTATACAGAAATAAAATAGCAAAAATGCTCATGTCTACACCAATCATGACAAAACTCTCATTTCAATGTTTAGGCATATAGAATAGTGCAAAAAATAATTGAGGTAGTTCTTCATAGCATAATATGTAAGTTTTCATAGCAAGATATGCAAGTGTTTCCAAAATCAACCTTAGTTAGTTTCTAGTAAAGTCTAGCATAGGAGCGTCGTTTTTGCGGTAAACTATCTAAGCTTTGAACTCGAACAGTTCGGTGTCACAACCTATGTCGAGAGTTATCACTAACGTATTAATAATCATACCACCATAGAATAAACTCAAATAACATAACTCTATAATTGGGACCACGGCTTAATAAGAAACGACTCATGAGTCCACAAATAGCCCATTCCATGTGGTGCCTCGGGTTTATAATAGCCGAAGTACAAAGTGCCCCAAGAATACGACTCCATCAATGGTCAACCCAACCTCCATGAATTTGCTTAAAACCCATTACAACCTCATACCAAAGTTCACATTCCTAAACCTGGCATTTTAGAATACAAACCAACATTTGACAATACATTTCCATCTGCTAGCCGGCTCCGTTAATCTCCAAACTAATTCTAAATTTTTACACTACCTCCCGAAACAAAGAGACAAAAGGAGAGAGAGAAAACAAAGTTGGAGACGGAGAGGGAGAGCGAGACAGGGATGGAGTGAGAGAAAAGCATACCGATGAGGTGTGTAGTTGCGGTTGAGAGAGAGTGCAGAGTGCATACAGAGGGTTGTTTTGGAACCTTTTTTCCGCGAGCTGGGTCATGACAAGTGTGGTGTGGCAATGAAATAAAAAAGCAAAGCACAAAATCAAAATAATAACAACAATCACACATGAATTTTTAAAAGAATCATTTAAGCAACACGAATTAAAAGGATCATATAAATTTGAAGAAACTGTTGCTAGTTTTACATGGGTGTTTCTCAATTTTGTGCCACTTTCCTTTTATACCTATAGGCTGCTTTTGGATTAAAAAAGTTTGGATTTAGATTGGATTTCAAATCAATAAATTTGAAATATCATGATTTCAGATTTCTTCCCTTTTGATATAATGTGAAATCCAAATTTTAACATCCATCGAGCGAGTTTAGTGGATAGGCATAAGAATTCATGTAATGACTTAGATGAAAAGGCCCCTCTGCAGATCTCATGTTCAAATGACGGCCCGTTTAGATACTAAGAATATTGTAGTGTATCTGTGAATGATAGTGAAATAATTTGAATTAAGATATTTTATTAAATGTTGAAAAATAAGAGAGAAAAATTGAATAAAAATATTATAAAATTATAAAATTATTTGAAAATAATTTTTTAATATCATTTTTGTTTTCAAAATTTGAAAAAGGAATATTATTTTTTGTGATTAGATAATGATTAGATAAAAATTTGAAATTGAAAGTGTTTTGTATTTGAATGATGTTTGGGAAGGAAATGTCTAAGAATATATGAGAATACTTGAGAATAGTTGTGTTGTCAAACGGACCCTGATACAGTTCTTGGATTAGACTAAAATGCCTCTAACTACATATTTGAATGGACTAAACTACCCTTATAACATATCAAATTAGACAAAAATACCCCTAATCCAAACCAAACCAAACCAGTCAATCAAAGACTAGAACTCTGAATCTCCATCTTAGATCTCAATCAATTATAGAAAAAATAGAAATTCACATCTTCATCTGAAAGATCAAGATCACAATAACTTGAGCATCATCAAGATCAAACCCATAGTGGTGTCGTGGGTATGAGAACAAGTGACCCATAGCGTTGCCATGGGTTAGCACAATCAAAACTAGACTAACGGTAGCGCCATGTGTTGATATCAACACATGGCACCGACCAAATCTACACAGAGATGGGCCATGGCGTTGGCGTGGGTGTAAATCGATCGAGGGGTGGACCATTTTGTCGGGATGAGGAGCATTTTACCTCCCGTAGGTGACAAGCATTTTGCCTCCCATGGTACTTGCTAAGGTGGTGAGCATTTTTGTTCTTGCAGTGCTTGCTTGGGTGGCGAGTACTTTTAGTCTCCATGAAACTCGCCTCACTTTCATGTTTGAAGATGCTCACTGAGGTGGTGAGCTTCATGCTCTTTCACGGTGCTCGCCTGGGTGGTAAACACTTTCCCTTTCTACAATACTCGCCCAGATGACGAGTTTAATGCTTCTTCATGATGCTTGTCGAGATGACGAGCACTTTGCCTCCCATGGTGGCTGCCTTAGTGGCAAGAACTTTTACTCTCCATGGTGTCGCTTCGGGGACGAGTACTTTTCCTCTCCACGAGCCGAGGTGGTGAGGTTCATTCTCCCTGACAGTGCTCATCGGGGTGAGGAGCATTATCCTCCATCTAGGATTCTCAACGAGGTGATGAGCACTATTGCTCTCGCGGTGCTTGCTCAGGTGGCGAGCATATTTCCTTTATTGATACTATCCAAGGTGGAGAACTTCATGCTCTTTCATGATGCTCGTCACCATGAAAACCATTAATTTTTTCATTAATTTTCTAATGAAAAATCGATGGATGTACCTGATTGCAAGATTTTTGAAGTTCAGGTATCAATTTTGTGAAAGTTGCAAGCTAAGACCGTAAATTGCAAAAATGTAAAAATCGATATACTAATTTTGCAATTAACTCAAACTTTTATCCAAAATTTTCTACCTACTTTCATAGAACTCAATAAAAATACATTTATGAAATTTAAAAAATTCTAAAATACTTTCATATTTTCCTCTTAAATTTTTCCAAGCAAACATCTCACATACATTTTATCTATTGTCGCATCTTTTTTATTTTCATTTTCATGTACATGAAGCTTGATTTTCTATAGAATTATGCCACCCCAAGCATTGGATCCAAAGTATGAGCTGACCTTCAACCATGGCCCATGAGCTAGATTTATCGTATTTAATTAAATTTATATGATTTAGTTTTATATATTGCTATTGTTTGATTTGATAGATGTTTGGGCTTTTAGTTATACATAATAGTGAGTGGAGTGGATTGGATTACTTGGCTTGCTGTCATGCTGACTAGACAGCTTGTGGTGTCAGCTTGGTGCCCAAGTTAATTTAGAATATTTGACAAATATTTATGGATTGATTTCCCCCACTGAAAATGTCAGATTTTGTACATATTTACAAGACTGCTAGAAATCCTAAGCTCTAAAAGTTTCCTTAAATAAGGAAGGTAATACATGTTTTATTATTGGAAATAAGACGTGGGTAGCAGAATTTCAAATTTTGTGAATGCATTAGGTAAGCCATTATTCTTATTAGCACATCAGTAAATTAGGGAAGACTGAAGAGATTGACAAGATCTTAGGAGTAATTAGGAAGGAAATTGACTATTCAAATAGTTTTCCATCCAATATTGAAATCTCTAGCAATCAATCCCAACCATATAGTAAGTATAGGAGATCTTTCCTTATACAACTTACATGAAAATTTTTAGAAACGAGGAATCTGCAACTAGTTTAGAAGCCCAACAATTATTCAATCAAAATTTGTAATAAAGGACTACCATGTTTATACTAACAGCCCAGTTGCCCATACTTCAGCCCTTGGGTGCAGAAATCCAAAAGCATTCTATACTTAAGTGAAACCCTAACCCTAGCAGAGGCAGGCTCATACACACGCTTGTGCAGCCGCTCTTCCTTAGGGTAAAATCTATACACTCCACTAAGTTTCATACCATCCAAGTGTTAAAGGATTTCAAGGTTGCTATTGCCATTGTGTCACCACTCTCTGCCACCCTAAGTTGCCAGAATCAGGAGTATACCATTAAGTCTATCAAATAAGCATGGTGATAGCAATTCCAAGTGAGTATTTCTTACTCTCTCTAGGTAATTCGAATTCTATGATGTCTCTCATAGTATATTGCATGCCTTTCCACATCCCTCTTTCTCCAATTCTCTCCACCAAAACTCTTAGAGGGAACCTCCATATTCTAAGGTAACCATTAACTAGCATTTCGATAAATGCTGGGAGCATAAAATCATGACTAATCATATTGATACTTATGCTATGCATGACGTGTCTTGATTTATCTGAATTAATCGACTAATCTGATTTAACTAACTGACCTGACTGACCAACACACTTAACCCTGTATGCAAGATTGTGCATCGACCCCGCATCTTGAGGCCACAAGAGGAGCTACTGAGTAGTATTTTGGCATGCTATGGTGGATCACGCTTGAGTATGTGACTTCCACATTCACTCTGAAATTGCATTAGTACCATGCATTTGAATGGTCATTTAATTAAACTGATCTGATCTTATCTTACACTTGAACTTAAGAAAGCTTACATGTCTTATGCGACATGAGAGGCATGACAAAATACGCACATAATTATAATATATGAATCTGAACATGATGCAGAATGACATGATTGTGTGCTATGCTGGATGACATGTTTGCATCTATCATGACATGTGAGATACATAAACATTGGCTTTCAAGAATTGACTTTAATAATAATTTATATAAGCTCACATGTGGTGATTATATTTTGTGATCAAATTACTTACCTTGTTGCGCTACTTCCTAAATTCACTTTGTAGTTCGCTATCTATATAGAGTACTGAATGTTACTAACGTTTCTAGAAAAACGTGTCATACTATACTACTTAGTAAATGCCCTACCATGAAGAATAGTTTATAAATATTATTTATAATAAAAAGGTCAAATAATACTAATGTCATCTTAACATATTTTTATTTTTATTTTCTAGTTATAACTATAATAGAATAATTTTTATCAAATATGACAAAATCATAACGAAAATTTATTTCGATAATTAAACTTAATGATATTTAATTCAAATCCTGGTTAAATTGTTATTAAAATCTAAAAATAATATAATACTAATAACATAATAGAATTTAGTAGGAAATTGTGTTTTATTTAAATATATTAAATAACAATGAAAACTCATTTCATAAAATAGACTTATTCAATTTCAAGCATTAAGGATAAAATTTAATTTTTATTATTTGCTCCTAAAACTTGTAAAAGTTAATACTCAATAACATCATTAAAACCCCTAATTATACTTTCTATAGGAAAATAAAGAAGTTTCTGGATAATATGACGTAAAGCTAAGTCTGACTTAAAATAATTTTTGAAACAATTAAATCGAAGTAAAGCCCAACACAAGAATCAACCCATAGTAAAAATATAAATTGAACTCAGGGATGAGCCTAACTTAAAAGCAAAGCCCACCTAAGAATTAAAGTCCAAAACAATATGCCATGTCTCACAATTTGGGGCATAACGTAAAAAGTAAGGCTGATACTCACATATGCAGGAGTTGGGTCACCCCTTCCCCGCATATGTAGGGGGTGGTGTTTCCACCCCCACACCCCAACCGCAGGAGGCAGGGGCAGGGGTGGACATCCCATTCGCCCCGCCCCGCCAAGCCCCCCGCCCCCATTAGGGGGCCAGATGCGGGGTGGGTGGCCCCGCCACCCGCATCTAGCAGACGATCCCTCCCATGTTGAGGCGAGGCAGTGGGACTCCGCTGCCCACTCCTAGTAAAAAAATCTAAGGTTAATTACACTTTACCCCCTCAAACCTTTACTCAATTCACAATGTGCTTTCGAAACTACTAACTCATCAAAGTAGACCCTCAAACTTTCAAAACTTTTCAATCTCCCCTTTCCGTTTGCCAGCAACATTAAATCTAACGAAAATTCATTGTAAATATGTGATTTTTATCTAATTTATTATAATTGATCATATAAAATATAAAATAATATATGCTATCAATTAATAATAAATCATTAATCGTTAACCATATATAAAATTATTTTATACCTGAGTTGCAATTAAGTATGAATAATCTATCTACACAATGAAATTATTTGATATTCATTAACCATATATAAATTAATAAAAAAAAATTATTTAATGATTAATGATTTATTATTAATTGATAGCATTTATTATTTTATATTTTATATGGCCAATGATAATAAATTAAATGAAAATTATATCTTTACAGTGAATGTTATGCATATGAACAATATGTACAGTGAATTTTTGTTAGATTTAACGCTACTGGTAGACGAAATGAAAAAATTGAGAAGTTTTGAAAGTTTGAGGGTCCATTTTGATGCAATTAGTAGTTTCGGAGGCACATTATAAATTAAGTAAAAGTTTGAGAAAGAAAAGTGTAATTAATCCAAACATCTAAAAAGTCCTTCAAGATGCTTCACAGAGAGAGTTACACGGCAAAAGGGTTAAAAAGGCATATTTGTAATATATCAAATATTTAGGTAGAAACCAAAAGTCAAAAGCAAAATACTTTCTTAGGAATAAATAAAGCCATTGGAAAAAAGCAAAGTCGTGCGACATGGGGTTTGGGGCTCACCTAGAGAAATGGCCAGGGATGATAGAAACGGTGGTTGGCTGAGGTTGATGGTGGGGGAAGCTTCCATGCATGGTGGTGGGGCTACTAGAGATAAGATGGTTCCAATGCAATTAGAGAAAGAGAAAGGCGTAGAAGCTAAAGTGGAAGAAGATTGGACATGGGATTACTGGAGCGGCGCGAGGTGATGGGAGTGAACCTTCCGGCCGTTTTTGTGTCTATGCTTGGGGATTCTGTCGAGGAGGCTGGTGGTTACCTTGAGTTCACGAGTTTGGGCTCTTTTCGGTGGTGTCCAATGGTGGAGGTAGGTATGGTTTTTCACATCAATTTTGTGGTGGTCTGAGTGCGAGGGTTGTTCTGCTATGTCCTTGGGTGGTGTAATTGGGTGGCTCACAAAGTCTTCTATTGGTTGTGGGTTGGAGGCTGCTCTATTATGTGGATGCTAAAACAAAGGTGTTTCATGGTTGTGTTAGGTTGTTTTGTGCAATGGAGACCTTGGACAGAGGAAGGCTAGCTTTGGACAGGGGCTTGGTGCACCTGTGACCCGTGTTTTTCCAACTCCTTTTATGGCAGTCGATGATGGAGCACAACAACCACGTAAAATAATTCGCTTTCGATAAAGAGAACAATGGAGGGATAAGGTGCGGTCAGCGCCTGTTGTGGAGGGAAGAGAGCTTACCGTTGGGGTCTTCTAGGTATATTCTGGCATACGGTGGGTGGTCGGTCTGGGCTTCGACCTTTATGGTTATGCTCTATTCTTTGTTGTCGACACAAAGAACATCGTGAGGTTCCTTTTGTGGGGGTGCTATTTCAGCCATGAGATTGTCGTGTGGTTTGCTTGCTTCATGGAGGTTCATGGTGGAGTCGGCAACGTGCTCTATTTAGACTATTTTAGATATTCAAAGCAGGGACTATTGTGAGTTGAAGGTCACTTGTGTTGCTGGTCTTTATGGTGTAGTGGTGCGGTTATGACTTTCATAGCGGCACACAGTTGGATAAAGGAGCAGCGTGGCTTCAACATGGGTTCTTCCAAGGTGGACGTGAGTGATCTCCACGGCTGGCTTGCTGCGTACGGTTTGGTTTGATGTGCCGAGGGTTGAGGGAGGTATGTCGTGGGGAAAAAGAAAGAGAGTATATAAATATGTGAGAATTTTGGCTTGTACATCGATTATAGTCTTACAGATAGAAAGCCTTCCAACTAAGGAATCACCAAAGATATATGTGTGATACATGGAAGAGCAACCAAATACACGGTCTAATGAGGATACGAAATTGATTTGGCCTTTTCAATGGTTTTGGGTCGTGGGCCTTGGGCTGGACCATCACGTAGATGTGTGGGCTATTTCCAATTTTAATGGGCTTGAAACTAATTAATTAGGTCTAATAAAATCATTAACCCATTGTAATAGAATTCAAGCTCGTGGCATATTCGAAATTACTTGCTACACCTCAAAATTGGCTTTATTAACCATCAATACCATCCAAAACCATCAACTAGTCTTTTACGGCCTTAAAATAAAATTTTGAATCTAAGCCTCATCTAAAATTCACAAATAACCTCAATAAATTATAGCTTACGGGCTTATCTAAAATGGTCGATTGAGCTTAATCAGGCCTAATAAAATTATCCTTATGATATTGGGCCTAGTTGTTACAATTATATTATGGAAGCTTGGACTTAGAACTCATACCTTGGTGGAATTGCGGGACACAGTTGCTATTGAGGCAACTAAGGACTTCCTCCAACTCTACCTCAGGTTGGAAAATGTGACAAATAACCTACTTTTAGAAGCACTGAGAATTTAGGTTGTTGCCACCAACCCAGACAAGCTTTAGAACCCTACCCCTACCTTGTACTACACGTATAGAGGCTTAGAAACGTGCAAGAGAGATTCCTATACATCATAGCATGGCACACACAAAACACATGTTATCAGGAGCTTGAAAACAACACATCAACATCACACAACTATGAAAGTCATAAATTTTCATGCTTGACATGTTTAGAGGTAAAGAACACACTTAAAGCACATGCATGACACCCACTCACTGCATGTAAAATGTTTTAATGAAAGTTGGTGTAAATAAAAACCATTGAAAGTAGAAATTTCAGCATATAAAGCATAAACATTATCAATCATTCATTAAGCCATGATTTCTTGCACGTTGACATATCTTGTTTGATTAGTTTACTGTTGTATGATACACACACAACAACTAGTGATTAGGAAGAAAAATGTTTTAAACCATGTGTATACCCAAGACATATTAGCATGTTAGCATCTGTTATTATCAAAATTCTCATGAATCTCTTATATATAAAAATAAAATGTTGTTGCTAGCAACCCCAAGTGGACCAAATAGTCACTGTCTTGAGATTTACATGCATTCTAACTTACCAAAAATCATAAAAGGCATGTTAATACATACATACACAACATTTAGTTAAACTTAAGAGTATAATGCATAATTCAAGGTCAGTTTTGCTCAATGTCACTATGTAGACAACAAACAACACTATAGAGTATAGGTTCATATCTTAGTCAATATTAAGGGTTTGAGAAATGAACATGGGATATATATATATATTTATATATGTGACTTAATAAGTATGTCATTTGCGTGCTTAGTTGATTGTCAAAACTAAGGAGATAAGGTAAGTGATATGATCATAAATTTCATGTGTCTTGTAACTATTCTGTTTGCATGAAGAAGGGTTGTTTACTTATGCGGTGTATATTTAATGTTAGCTCCACTTTTATGAACCCTCGATGAATTTTAAATTTGTATGAACCCTCAATGGATTATAAAAATGTGCTTGTGAATATAATTATGCATGATATGCTAATTTGGTTATTTATTTAGAGTGGATGCTATGTCATGAAAATCACTCTTATGTTATGTTATGCTTATTAATTACCATAAGTGGATGCCATGTCATGATAAACATGCGTATGTTAATGTGCCATGTTTAACACTACGGCATGCATATGAGTATAACATGCCATGAAAATCATGAAGTCAATATGTTCATATGGATCTTGATAAGATAAAAAAGAAGTAATGTGAACAATAAGTAAGCTTTAATATTTTGCCTTATGTTATGGTTGGATGTGTAAGCCACAAACTTATGGTAAGTGTGGTCCACCAAATGTTATGCTATGATTTATGTGGTCAATGACAATTGGACCGATGCACATATGGGATGATGGTTGTTATGCAAGTAAAATACAAGATAAACAAGTCATGCATGGACACATAATAGATGCATAGAGTCAATCATTTACTCATCTATGTTACATGAATTGTCATGATTACTTCTTAAATTTTGCCTAAGTTATCTTTTAATGATCCACATGCTATATATGTATGATTATGCATGAAAATTTTTAAATCCAAGTCTAAGGTAAATTTAATTATGTTTACAATATAATGTACTATTTATAAAGTCTTCTACACATTTTTTGTTTGTTTTTATGTTTTAATGCCCTAGATGATGATGACGTGGACACCAAGTAGGAGGGCCATGAGTAGATTTATTTTTCAAAGTCTGGGCTTATTTGGGTAATGAGTTATTCTCAGATATTCTCAAAACTTATCATAATTTCATTTCCAAACATTACTCAAACACAAAACACTTTTTCAATTTCAAATCTTTAACTTTTTTTATCTAATTATTACCTAATCATTATCTAAACATAAAATCCAGTATAACTTTCACAAACTTCCAAATAAAATAAAAATAATAATAGAACTTTTTCAAATTTTAAAACAAAAATAATTTTAATAAAATATATTCAAACAATTTATTGACTTTATAATATTTTTATTTAACTTTTTCTCTCTCTTTTCCCATAACCCAATAAAATATTTTAAAACTATTTCGCTATCATTTATAGAATCTTAAGATATTCCAAGTATCCAAACGAGCATTTAAACCTTTGAATAATTGTTATTGTCACATAGAACTAGTTTATGCCTATATTATTATATTTTTATTTTTATATATGACACTTTGCTATGTCAAGCTAGTTTTATGATTCAATAAATGAGGTACTTAGAACTATTCATTCGGGCTGGTTTTTTTCCTGCCCGGTCCGGAACCTGAGAAACCGGTTCCAGTTTGAATGTTTTGATGTTTGAATGCTTTTTGGTTTGAAGTGCTATCTTTTTTTTTTTTTTTTTATCTGGAAACCAAGGTGGTGTTGTATGTAATGAAAAGGCACTTGAGTTGACTCTATTAATGGATGATTGCATTGGTGATTACTTCCCATGACACGCGGTTATTAATTGCAATTTCTGTAGTCAAAGTAAAATAATTAAAATACCAAATAATATATACTAAATGGATACTGTCAATTTCACAAAAAATGAATAATTACTTCTAATTAATCATCGTACATAGTGTCTGTTCGCCTTGATTAGCATTAAACCTGGTGATTTTGACCATTTTTTAAAAATTTATATGGACAAAATGATGACAAATAGGATTCTACAAACATACATCCAGCAAAAGGATTCTACAAACATACGTGTATGCCTTTTTGATTTCCAAATCAAAACATTGAAATGCCAAAAAAAAAAAAAAACTGGGTCCTAGGTTATAAACCCAGGTTCAAGATTTAAAATTTGGATTCATCTGAGATTCGGTTCGAGTTTGACCCAAGCTAACACGATCCGGTTTTGGCCCGGGTTTAAAACTTGGGTTTTGTTCCAGGTATTCTTGAGTTTCCAGACCAAAACCCGGATGAACTATCCTAGAGGTACTATTTTGACTTTGAATCGCTAAACCGGACACAAGGTTACAAACTTACAAATGCACATCCTAACCTTGAGAAAGGGTCTTACATTTTATCACGCAAGTACTTTCAACATATTAGAAAAAGATAGATATCTATTTAATCATATAAAAGTCAAGTTTTAACTTCCTACTTTGCATTCACACTGCATTTTTAGGGAGTCAATATATTTACATGCTGTACACTATATACATAAGCCTTTACTTTATTTACACGCTTTGCACGACAACACAGAAACTTTAGAAAGAAAATTCTAAAAAAATATGAGAGCCCAAAAACTTTAGAAAGAAACCCAATCCGAAGGGAAACAATCAAGCTGATGAAAACCTGAAAAATAACAGCACATGAAAGTTCCTCTCGACGAGATTGAGAGATGCCAAAAATGGTGGAAATTGGAAGAAAGGTCAAGCCCTCCATGAGTCCCTCTCTCGAACTCTCTAAAGAAAATATCGAATGACGAATTTCACCTTGGCTTCTAGACAGAAACTTCAATCCGAAGTTTTGTGAGTAATTCCTAATTTCTTTCTTCTTCTTATGCCTCTTCTCAAATCTTAGATTCTCTCAAACTTCCCATCTGGGTCGTCTTCATTGGGTGGTAATATTTTTCTCTTCAAAATGCGTGACTTTTTAATTTCCTTTCCAATATAAGTTCTGGGTTCTAAATCTTTCAGTCATTCCGTGTTAATTTGATATTGTTTTTATTTTTCTTTTTAAGTGTCCCGAGTAGTCGATTGGTGATTGAACAGTGGTTTCTCGGAGGTTCTTAGATTGGAGTACGAAAATATGGGAAGGTTTTTTGTTGGGTGGAGTGGAATTTGGAGATAAGAGTTGGATTGTGTCAGATCCAGTTGGGTCGAAGGACCTTTTTGTCCAGTTTGGCTTACCAAGTTTTTTATTTTTGGAACTGATTTCCAGTTAACTTGGGTTAACATTCAAACGATGTCTTCCAATCGGTTAACCAGGTAACCCAAATGCATGATAAAATTAACTAACTGAAAGAATATCTGTCTTTCACCACATCGATTGCGAAAAAAAAAAACGGTTCAAACCATATATATCTTGGAAAATTACATTTCTTTCTTTCACTTTCTTCTTTGCTCGCTCTCTCTCAAATCAATATCACTTCAACCACGAGGCCAAGCCATTGTATATTTCTACATTAAACTGTGTTCCGGATGTAGAGGTGTTGTGACCAATTTTTGCTTCAGATGCTGTAACGCTTAATGATTTATTGTTTTCCATAATGTTAATTTTGGTTACCTGCAAATGCATTGGTATGCATTGATATATGACAATCGTCATCCATAGACGGTGATAGTTTAGACATATTGTAAAATCTATTACTTTACTTTTATTCATGTTAATTTATTTTGGCACTTGGTGTGCAAAGTTTAAATGATTTTTTCTAATCCATTGGTAAGTGAGGATTTCAAATTAAATATGAATGTAGAACAACGTTCACACGGGTATGATGATTTTACATTATGTATCTTGCCCCAAGATTGTGGTATTATATTGTGATTTTTTTAACTTTAATGGCTCGCAATGCCCTTTCTGCAGTAGTATGTTATAAAATGAACTCCATAGTATTGGATTTTTAATCCTGCTTGAGACGTATTAAAGAAGTAAATACTCAAAAATGCAATAAATAGTCAGAAATCAATTTTGTCTTCTGCAATTTTGTCTTTTGAAATCATAGGTTTTGTCTTTTTGAAATGGCTCCCTGGTTCCTTCTTTCAAGTAATATGTTCAGATTGTTGAAATTGTCCCCAAACATGGGGTGAATGAACAAAGTAGGTTGGCTTTTTGTTTCCATTTGTTGGTTTTCTTTTTCTGTTCATTGCTTTTGTTATTTAAATATTTTTTAAAAATTATAATTTTATTTTTATTTTTATTTTTATTTTTATTTTTATGTTTGATAGGTTTTTTTTTATCCTTTGGGTTTGCGTGTTGTGAGTTCTGTCTTTGGGTCTTCTCTTTTCGGGATTTTTTTATGTTCTGCTTCCCTTCTATCAAACAACACCAGTGTTTTACGTTTTATTTTTATTATCGTTAGCAAACCGTAGAGCTTTTCAACATGTCGAGAGATGGGTAATGGTAAATTTATAATTATTTTATAACCATTTTATAATTCATATAATTCTGAAGTACACTCAATTTGATAGACATTGTAAACTAATTGTAATTTGATCAATTATATTAATTTATGGTCTATACCAATCTTATTAGAGGCAATGTGCCCTTTATGTCGGGATCAATGTCGTCAATACCATATATCTTAAAAGCTGCATTTACATGTGTAACACATATCTACCTATCTACAAGGGTAATACATATCTACAAGTCTATCTTAATGCATTAGGTACAACTTCCTACTGTCTTTTATATTATATTTTCATTCGTAAACAAAGAAGAATAAGAAACTATAAACGACAAATATCATTCAAACATATTACAGTCTCGCTATCATTTTGGGCCTTTTGAAAATTACCCAATTTACTACATTTTTGGCAAAATAAAATAAGTAAAAATAATTATTCATTAGTACTAGACGTAATTTTTAAATATATTCATTGACACTCTTCCATTTTGTTTAAATAAAATATATATTGAAGAAAAAAATTAATTTTAATATGCTTAAATCTCTGACAGCGTTGGTGCAGAAAAAAGGTACTGATTGGCAATCAGGCATTCTTCATATACATTTTATACAGGCAATAGGATTCTTCATAAAATATTTGTTGATAAAGTGAACTCTTTTATATAGGCATTTTTCATTTTCTATATATTTCATATATTTTTTTTTAATAATTATAGTAGGGATTATATATAATCAACTATTTATATTTATAATTTCATATAAATAACTATTTGCGCATTGCGTGAATTATAGGCTCGTAACATATTAAATCCACTTCAATTAAGGCTACTCATGTACAATGTGTACCCAAATATTTAATTTAGCGAGATCAACGAGTTGTGTATATCTTTTTTCCAATTGTAAAATGTGTTTGAATCTTCTCGATGCATAGGCCCACTTGGATATGCAGATGATATGAAATGAATTGAAATATTTTTAAATCGTAATGAGATATTTGAATTAATATGAGATTAAATAGTTTGTAAAAAAGTATGTGTTTGGATAATGAGATGATCAGGGGTGATATCGGTCCGGTCCGGTCTTAGACTGTTTTGTGGACCGGACCGGACCTATTCGGTCCAGAAATTTTCAACCCTGGACCGGACCGAGTATAGACTGGTCCGGTCCGGTCCGGTCCAGGGTCGGTCCATTCGGTCTGGACATGCTCCAAATGGGCCATTCAGCCCATCTAAATTTGACTTCTGTTGGGCCCAAATTCAATTATTTTCGGCCTACTTCAAATTTTGTACATTTTTTAGCTAAAAATACTAAAAAAACACTTGATCTTAAAAAATGCAATGATAAAAAAAAACTAATCTATATAAAAAACTAGAAAAGCAAAAAAAATAAAAATACAAAATAATAATACAAAAGTTATTACTTACAAATTACAAATTACAAAATGAAGTGAAATAGAACTAATTACTACAAAAGTTATTACAAGTACTGGTGTCTAATTATTACAAAACACTGGTGTCTAATCTTCAACATTGAATTTCAGCTTCCATCTCATCAGCTTTCATCTGTTCTGATTCGAAATGTCCAGAAATTCTACATGAAATGTCCAGAAATTCATAATGATTTTGCATTTATATTTTAAAAAGGGTTGAGAAATGATCTAAAAACATACAAAAAAGGTAATGAATATCCATGAATAACTTATAAAAAAAATATATAATAAAAGGCTCTAACATAAAAAGGCAATGAATATCTAACAAAAAACAGGTTATTAATAAATTAGAAAGAGAATGACCAATATTAATGCATGAGTTTTTTTCAAAATAACTAAACATGATTGATGACAAATTTCATTTCAGCCTTTCAAGT
>QEOT01124240.1:29389-46949 GCA_003123785.1 Pterocarya stenoptera | reverse complement strand
TAATAGTATTAATAGTCTATACTTAATTATAATATAGTATAATTATATATAAAATTAATTATATATAAAAAATAATATAAAAATAATTTACATTCGGTCCGGTCCGGTCCGAAAAACCGCCGGACCGTGGACCGGACCGAATGTGGTCGGTCCAAAAACAAAGGGACCGGACCGGACCGGACCAATACCGGTCCGGTCCGGTTTTCTCGGTCTGGATCGGCCAATGATCACCCCAGAGATGATAGTTTTAAGTTTTTTAAATTTGATAAAAGAGTAGACTTCACTAATGATTGAAAATCATTTAATATGAATATATTAAAAAGAAGTAATATTTATTATTAATTAAAAATATTAATAAACATATTTAAATCTTGTAAAATATATATTTGTAGTAGGTTCCATTAATTTTTGTTGTTGGTCAAAAAATTCGAAATGGGATAGGAAAGTAAAGGAAGACTGTTCACTTTCAGACTTTTTTACTGTTAATTAGTGTTTTTTACTGTTCACTCTCGGAGAGAAAAAATTTTTGAAAAACTTTTTTACTGTCCATTGGAATTGTTGAAAAGTTTTGAAATGAGATACTTGAGGACGGCCGTTTGGATACTTAGACGACATGAGCCATACAATTTAGATTGGGGTATCCAAACCGGAATATAATCGAAAGATAAGAGCAACAATATAATAACAATTGAAATACAACTATATCATAACTTGATAATGAAATATTTTTTTTAGATTTTGCAACATGGAAGTCGGTATGTTAAGACATTACTTATTGTGTGATCCATTATAAATAAAAAAATATCAATTAGTTTTTAAAATGATAAATAATATTTACAGTCATAGAGTATATAAACACACTCATTTTAAAAAAAAATGTTTAAATATAGGAGTTATATGAAAAAATTAATTTTTAAATAATAGATCTTACTCTTTTTCAAAAAGAATGTGCGACACTTACAAAACTCATGATTGTATATAAAATTACTTTTATTTTTAAGTTTGAAAACATTAAAATTAAATAAAAGGTCAATTTTTTTTTTATAAAAACTAATATTTTAATATTTATTTATTTAAAACTTGTAAATGGTTCTTATTAAAAATTAATATTTTTATGTAAATTTCATATTTTTTTATTTTTAAAAAAAATGTACAAAACTTGTCCATTATATTGGAGCAAATATTATTTCTCGGACTAAATTACCTTGCACTTGTTTTTAACTGCCAAGAAAACGAACAATCCAAAACGAAAAAGCTGTGTTACTCCACCGAAAGTTTGTACCAGTGTAAATCTTTCTTTTTCTTATTTAAATATTTTTTTATATCATTTTAAATATTTTTAAAAAAATAAGATTTACAAATTTTTAAAAAAATATTTACTTAATCATTAAATTAAAAAAAAATTAAAATTCGGAGAGCAGTGTTTCTCATACAAAAATCCGTACATTCCTACGATTTCCCATGCTCTCATTCTTGTTGCTAGGCAGCCCAGGAGGACACTGATTTCTCCGATTCAGATCTCGTTGATATTGGAGATCCGACCTGGACAATGAGTCGCTACGATTCCAATCCCTTCGACGAAGAAGAGGTCAATCCGTTCGCGGTGAGTTCTACACCTACTCGTACATGATTTTTACATCTTTTGTGTCCAGATTTTGGTGGTTGGATTTAATTTTGTGGAATCGTGGATGTGATAGGCTGTGGACTCGTGGGATTTGGTTGTTTGGTTACTGATATCGATTTAGTAGTTAGATCTGCTTTTGATGCTTCATTTCTGGCGGAATGGGAATTCATAAAGCGCAATGTATCCTGTATTTTCCTTCTCTATGAATTTAACTTCCTTTATTTAGTTGCTGAGGAACCGAGAACAAACTAGAAGTTTGTTTTTTTTATACATTCCCTTTTCTTTCGTAATTATTTAACTTTTATTTTTACTTTTCAAATGGTTTTTGCTGTTGAAGCGAATTAGTTCTCTATTTTCTTTATGGCAATGTCTTATTTGTTACATAGATTTTAGCTTGTTTGCTTCATAGATTTTTTTCTGGGAGAATGCCTTAGCATTTATGGTTGAATTTCGTGGCACTCTATTTTCATAGAATGAGTTCATGAATTTGCTTGTTTGCTTCTTATATTTTTTTCTGGGAGAGTGCCTTTAGCATTTATGGTTGAATTTCGTGGCATTTTACCTATTCTTTTGCATGCATGTGTCATCATGCTGTAGTGAGTTGATTGTGGCTTCAGATATACTGACTCCATAGAGCTTCTTATGAAATAATTCTCGACTTTCTTAGAATCCTGGAAGTGTTCGTCCCGCAACCTCAAGGCTTTCACCCCTGCCTCCTGAACCTTATGACCGTGGTGCTACAATTGATGTTCCTCTTGATAATGCAAAGGTAGATTGAAGTACTGAAAATGTTAAATTATCAAGTCCATCTTGGTGCCTATGAAAAAAAAGGAGATTCCCTTGCCTTTAACATTTATGGTTGAATTTCCTTTTTTAATTTGAGTTTATTTCCTGTTTAACTCAGGATTTGAAATCAAGGGAGAAGGAGCTCCAGTCTAAAGAAGCTGAGTTGAAAAAGAGAGAACAGGTAATTACTTCTCCTAAGAGTGCATACTTAGCATCTGAGCATGGATTAGTAAATTACATACCTGCGATTTGACTAACACTATAGACCAATATTTCATAGAATGGTACTAAAATTACTGCAGGTTTGTTAACTTTAGGGTGTGTATTAGCCAATTAGTTTCTACTGGGTAAAGTGCATGTTAATTCATTATTGTAACTGCAGGTAGGGCAAGAATAATTAATGGCCACTTGTTGACTAATTTGGGGTAGTAACATATTCAAGTTCAAAACTTTATCATTTTCTTTTGCTTGCCTAAAAATATTAGCTTAATATTATTCGCAAACTCTGTGTTATGTACCACCACATGCATATAATGGTATGCATATATATATATTTATACTCTGCGCTGTTACTTTGCTGTGTTTATGTTGAAACTATAGTTGAAATTGTACTCCATATGTTGTGAGCATGGAATTTTTTTAGTTTGCTTGTTTCATGGGCTTTCATACATAAACTGTACTTAATTGATAATCACATATCAGCTTTCATGATGCTTCACAGGAACTAAAGCGGAGGGAAGATGCTATAGCAAGAGGTAATCTATTTTTTATATGTGCTTGAATGAGGGGAATGTGCATTGCCAGTTTCCATTGCAAATTTTCAATATATGTCATTTCTTTTGTTTTGCAGCGGGAATTGTTATAGAGGAGAAAAATTGGCCCCCATTTTTTCCTCTTATTCATCATGACATTGCAAATGAAATACCTATCCATCTACAAAGAACTCAGTATGTTGCTTTCACAACATATTTGGGTATGTTAACTACACATCCTCTCTCTTGGCAGTTAGATTCAGTGTTTCAATGGTTGTATACTACTAATTTTCATGTCTTAATATTCACACTGCTTTCTTTGTAAGAAGATTAGTTCTTGAACTTGCAAATTGATGTTAAGATGTTCTAGAATTTTCTGGAAGTTGAATCCAGAGGCATTAAGTTTTAAACTCATGCACCCAGAGGTCTTGAATCCATAATTACACCTTCTACTTCGTTATTACTAGGTGAAAAGCTAGATTTACTGGGATCCAAATTCCAACTTGGATTGTTTTACTTTTCATTTCAAAGAATCTGGTCGGATTCTAAAATAGCCTGGATAAATCCTAATAGCTGTAAAATGAATTTGACATTCATTAAATGCCCAGTACCATAAAAACACTGAAGCCCACATCTTCTAATATCTAACATAGTTTTGCTAATACAAGCAGCATCATCAGTACTTTACTCCATTGGTCGATTGTATTTGATTTTCATGGCAAGACCTTTCATGAATTCCTTGTATCACTAAACAAGCATGCTTAGGCATTGCTCTTGTTTATGTCCCCGTATACTTGGGCTCTTGCCTACTCTTTTGATCAATAAAAATTTGTTTACCGCTAAAAAAAATACAAGCAGCATCATGTTTCTGATAATACCCAAGAAATAAAAATGTGAGTCAACAAAATTATTAACGTCAAGCATCAGTTCCATGTTTCGAGACTTGGAATCATGTTTTTTTAATTAAGAAGTATTTTTAAGTGCTCAATATCAGCTATTCTGCAGCGAAGGGGGATAAACCAATATAGCTTGAATCACGTCTCAAGAAAAACATCATGTTTAAAAGGTTCAGTTTTCACATTTTTTATTGAGTTGACATTCAGGCTGTTCACAGCTGTCACTGCCTTTCCCCTTTTCTTGTTTGGTTCTTAATTTGTTTAGTTTGCTCAAGCTGGCTACCTGAAGTTTCTTTTACACATTATTTACTGGATATTATTTTGTAGTAGGGACCTCTGTGGTTCATGATAAAATGGTGTTTCTGCTTGCAATGTGCACCATACTATGAAATGACACCACCTTAAATTAACAATGGGTTCCAATGTGCATTTTGATTACGATTTAACTGCTAATTGTTTTGATGATGTGGAAACTCACCAAGGCTGGGCCCTTCAGACTTAGTCCCGAGGAGTGAACCTTGGATAATGACCCTCACACTTCAAACCGCATATCTTGTAATCCAAGGGAACTCATAGAGCAAAGGATGTCTTTGTCTACAATTCATTCCAAGCCCACCCTTTCACCACTAGGCTGCACTCTGATGGGTGATTATGATCTAAATGTTAATAGGAACAAAATATAATCTTAACAGCTAGATCTTAATAGAAGCTGCACAGTGAAACCTATTGGGAGTCTAGGGTGGATATCACAAGTTTTCATAGTTTGAAGTACACGTTGTTGGAAAAGTGGTAGTTCGAGGATGTAATGTGTAATTATCCCTTTTCTTTTTATTTGTACCATTGGAAAACATGATTTCTTTCTTTTGTTTTTGGGTTTTATGCTTGTAAGACGAACATTGAAGCTTCTAGTTGGTATGTCTCTGTTCAATTGTTTGAGACAGATCTTCATGGCTTTTTTTTTCTGTCATTTTTTTATTCTATAAAAAATGTTGTGATAAAAATGGTCAGAATGTCCCTGTTTACTTTGATTAAAAAAAAAAAAGGTGACTCTGAGCTTATGAACTCCATGTTGTAGGTTTGGTTGTGTGTCTCTTGTGGAATATTGTGGCAGTTACGACCGCTTGGATAAAAGGGGAAGGTCTGTTTTGTATTTTTATGCAGGCAGATAATCTTGATTCATAACAAACAACAGTCTTGCGGGATTTGGTCTTGAACTTATCTTCTCTTGTAGGTCCAACAATTTGGTTTCTTGCTATCATCTACTTCATATCAGGGGTTCCTGGAGCATATGTGTTGTGGTATCGGCCTCTTTATCGTGCTATGAGGTATTATTCTGTCTGATTTCATAACGCTCCATTCTCTTTAGGGATATGATGCTATATACTATTCATATCACAGTGAAAGAATAAACAGTTCTATAGATCAAAAGCCTAAGCAACCCTTGTTGCTAAAAAGAAACTTTAAAAACTAAATATAGTCTTCATTCCAACAATATCATACTAAGCATGAACTCTCTATTGTGCTAAAGGCACCTGTAAAAGCATCTTGTAGATAAAGGATTTGGCCCATAACTCCGTGACCTGTAGACTTGTCTTTGACAGTCTTTGGGTAGTTAAAACATAAAAACAAACATGAATCGAATACTCTGTAAATAGATACATCATACAGTTACGATAGTTAAAAAACATCTTTTATCTTTGAAAAATATCGATAAAACATATCACACACATCACAAAGCATTTTTCATTTTTTCTCTTTGGTAGCCTACACACAATTACGTTTTTGTGTGAGAGTTGGTAATTACAAGGATCTCAACTCCATTCCAGCGGCTGTATGGGTGGAGTCACATTTTGAATCATTTCATGCATTCATACATAATATTCCTTTCTGTTTTGGTCTATTCTTTTCCTCTCATACATGGCATATAGTATATACATACCATAAACTTAGCAGAGTATACAACTTGAAAACAGTTGAGTAAACTTTTTTTTGATAAGTAAACAGTTGAGTAAACTTACATTACATGTTATATATTTTATGTATGAATGACCCGTTATGTACAAGTTTACTCAAATGTTTTTATGTTGCATGCTTCCACTACATTATGTACATATAAAAAAAATGTCAAACATGTTATGTAAAGGGGCTTTCAAAGGAAGGCTACCATCATATATTTAAAGACTATATTGCATGCTTCATTTGGTATAAGATGAGCTTGCCATGGGCTTCCACTATGTTGCATGCCCCACCAACGAGATTTTTTCTTTAAGTGTAAGTTTTGAGGCTAAGTGGCAGTAGACTAGACTTACTAATAAAAAAATTAATATAAAAATGAAAAAGAAAAGACCATAGACTTGACCTATGTTGAGTTTCCTTTCCAATGGTTTAAACCTTGCATTTTTGGCTAATAGAATGTTTTTTAGGAAACACTAAAGGCTGCGTTAGTGAAAATGATGATTATCAGCGTCTCAATCTGTCAATAGTGAGTTGACTCTTTGTATGTCCATGCCAACATGCTTGTAAAGAACTGTCAATATTTTGCCTAATATTTTCGGTTGCCATGTAGTGCTTCATTCAGTGCCTTGGCAGGGAGTGAATGAAGAAAAAGAAAAGAGAAGAAGATAATTCTTTTTGCTCCTGTATCATTGATTATATGAACTTTTTTATTGTTTTTTCTGACATATCAGGTTCTCTTCTAAAATTGTGTGCCATCTCCTGTTATAGGACTGATAGTGCTCTGAAGTTTGGTTGGTTTTTTCTCTCTTACGTGGTAAGTTAATTTATATTTTTGTTTTAGATGTCGTTTCTGGATAGAAGATGTGTTGGGATTGCTCGATACTGTTGTCCTCCGTGCAGGTACACATTGCGTTTTGCATCTTTGCTGCAGTTGCTCCTCCCATTATTTTCAAAGGGAAATCCCTCACGTAAGATTCTAGTTTTTTCCTTGGCTCTTCTTTTGCAAGTAGGTAAAAAAGTATGGATGAAGAGAGAGAATGAATTCACATTAGAGAAAATACATTACTGGTATTTCCTGGTGTATTAATTATTTCCTTCTGTACTCTGCTGCTGATTTTGTATGGTGTGCTCCCGTGGACAGAGGTATTTTGCCTGCAATTGACGTGTTAAGCGGGCATGCTTTGGTGGGGGTAAGCTTCAAACCATTGTATATATCTTTATTGACTTGGATATAGTAGCAAATCAATTGCTCTCAGCTATATAGTAGTAGTGGTATAGTATTGTGTAGAATGAAATCCGACAAAGTTTACCTTAATACTACTATCATAGTTGATTTCATTTGATTTCATGAGGTCAGGTTAGATCTAGTTTTAAATGCTGCCAACTGTAAGAGAAAAATGGACTGGGACATGAATTGTTATGTGTTGATGTCGTCGGTTACTTCTGACAATGCTTTTGTTCTCACTTGCAGATATTCTACTTTATTGGATTTGCGTTTTTTTGCCTTGAATCATTGCTCAGTATCTGGGTTATTCAGGTTTAACAATTTTGACTTAAAACTCTGCATAATTGTGGGGGTCACGGTATCATTTTGGTTTCTGAGGCTGTCTTATCTGCTCTATTCTGCAGCAAGTATACATGTATTTCCGAGGCAGCGGCAAGGCTGCTGAGATGAAGAGGGATGCAGCAAGAGGCACCATGATGGCAGCACTATGACCTTGCACATATTGAACCGAGATGTAATTTGCGATTTCATCTCGCCTGATTTGCCCAAAGAGTTCGATAGCTTAAATCGTTCGCTCCTCGCCGGTTCTTGGCTTGCTTTGCAGTCACACCTCTTGATGTATTTCCTTCTGTATTTATGTTTTGCTAATACGATGAATGTAGATTAGCTGAAACACATTTTTACTGTTGTATTTTGGGTTCCACCGGTACTATATACTTATTAGTTGAGAAATTGAGTCATTAGATTGTATTAATAGTAGCAGCATGTTATCCCACCAAAGTCATTGACGGACTTCAAAGGAATCAGATGTCGAGTTGCCCACATCAACATTAATTTACATGATCAACTCGTGCCTAATTGTTTAATCGCTCGTACTTCCAAAAGAATGGATGAAATAAAGCTCATCCCACTCCATTTGGTGCTATTGTTATGTATTGTTCAACCCATATATACCATCTTTTACAGTCTCTTTATAAAACAATGGATTCCACCTGAAAAGGTATTAAAAAAAAGATAATGATAGAGTTAGTACTGTTCTACCATCTATTTCTACTAGTCTTTTATATTTAATTTTTTTTAAAATTTTTTATTTTATTTAATGGTTAAGGAAATGATTATTAGTAAAATTATATATATATTTTTAATTTTTTCTTAATGATTAAAGATGTTAAAAAAATATTTAAAAAAAATAATAAAAAATTAAAAAATTATAAACTGATGATGTCCTGTTCAATAGGTAGGAGAGAGCTTGCACGTCATGTCAGTGTGTGAAGCAAACTGATGATGTCGTTCTCAATATTAATGGTAGGATATATAATCTTAACATACAAGTAAACAATCCGCCGCTATCATCACAGCATTATGATTTGTAACGACTTTTTTTTTTTTCTGTTTTGTTTTGTTTTTCACATTATTAAAAATATGATGTAGTATTTGAAAATCGATGAGCTTTCCTAATTAATAGAATTCTAAGACCAAAAAAAAGAAAAAAAAAAAAAGAACTGCACCCCCTCTTGCCTATAGTCTATATTCTATATCAATACAATAAGTCATGTGCAACTTAACTCAATTTCAAAATCAAAAGAGCTTATTCAATCGAGTAATGATACATGTAATTTTTTTATTTTTTTTTTACGATTTTTATACAATCATATTTTAAAATAAGGATGTTTTTGTAAAAGATATTATCTTTATAAACTATTTTATCAAAATACCCCCATTTCAAACATGATTATATAAAAGACTGTAAAAAAAATTGTGTATATCATTTTCCAATTCAAAATACTACATAAATCAGCAAACAAAGTAACCTTTTTTTTTTTACACTAATACCTTTAAATAATCAAAAAAATCTATTTTTTACTAAACAAAACTCTTATGATTAGAAGAAAAAATAAAATATTTGAGAAAATAAATGTGTAAGGTACGGAAAATTTTATTTTCTTTGTTTATTCATTTTAAAAAAAATATAAATACATGCACGTCATTGCAAATTATTAAGTATATAACTTTACTTATATTTACTTTCTTAATCATTAAGTAAAATTAAAAATTAAAAAAGAAATTAAATACAAAAAAAATAATAAATAAGTAGTAGTAGGGTTGTAACCTTACCATTATTCAAACCTAAAATCGATACTCTCCATACGGATTTGTGGCCTCGAAATTTTTGAAAAATTGAAAAATTATTGTATGCATTTATTAACAGAAGATATTTATAATTATGAATTGTGTAACATTACGTAATCGCTTTAAAAAAATATAAATAAAATATAAAATTTATATAAAAAAATTAATTTTTAATAATAAATTTTACTATTTTTTAAAACAATTACATATTTCATAATTATACACGTAAAATTACTCATCTTCTAATTACATGGAAAACATACAAAAAGGCTATCCAAGGTTGCCCATTGGCCGCCCCCTTGACTAGCACTTGCGACTTGTCCATTCTCAAACCCATATCAAAATCAACAGGTACCTACCAACTACCACCCACATGTTGGAGTTTCATCGAAAGCCCCGCTTAGTTATTACAGGATCATTACCAGCCCTTCCTCTTGTCCAAGTGGACGTACCAGATCTTGCTACCATCCATGCATGGTTATTATTTCCATCTGCATTATTACACGTGACACAATACGACAAGCTCTTTCAGACTTCAGTCACAGGAGAGAACAGGGAAGCTTCAAAGCTACGCATTTTCCCTCAACTTAAATGATCCAGCCTCAACCACAATATATCAATCCAACGGCTGCTATGCCTACGATGCTCTCCAAACTCGCTCGACCTTTAACTCATCTCACGCACTATACTATATATATGTATTAGTTTTGCGTGGTGTGTGATTTAGGCCTCGTATTGTAGCAGCAGCAAGTTTCACATATATACATTATACCGGAAAATAATACAATGGTCTGTTTCTGTTTTCTGGTCGATCAACAGCGGAAGGTGCATCGGAGCAAGCCGGTCGCGGGAACCTGTTCGAGGTGTGGGGGCGGGGCGAGCGTGGCGGATATGAAGACAGCTACAAGATTTTGTCATGTGCCTTTCTATTGGAAATCCTGGAAAGCCATCATATGCACATTTTGTGGAGCCGTTCTTCGATCCTACCGTTAGATCATAGATTTTTATACAGGCCAGCCAGCCTCTACTTGTTAGTTAATTTGCATCTATCCTCAAACTGTTATACATTGGATTGCTTTATAGCCACCGCTGATAGCTCCGCTAAGAGCTACATCTAGTTAATTTTGTGTGTTTGTATTTTTGACATGTATTTTTTTAATATTTTTAAATATTTAAAAAAATCACATAATTATTAAAAAATATTTATTTAATCATTAAGTAAAAAAAAAAAAAAATCAGCAGGATCTCCAGCATTTTCTATAATTTCCTTCATACATTATTACATAGGAATAATAAAGAAAATTCTATACACCATACTATTATCATACTTTCATTCCACTAAGTAAGATAGGTCACATTTATTACTATTGAATGATTATTTATTATATATTTTTTTATCATTTAATGGTGATGAATGTGATGCATACCACTTAATATGATCAAAATAAGATGAGAGTATAATATATAACATTACTTGAATAATAAACAGTATTCCAAAACTAATATTTGACCAATCATAGAGAAAATTCTGAAAAGCTTACTAGTTTGTTTAAGACTGATAATTTGGATATAAAAAATAAAGTCAATTTGAATGTCAAAAAAAATATATTCACCTTTATTTATCAGCAACTCGTGAAATCATAAGTTGCAGCAGGGTAAAGAGATGATACAAGCCCATGTTTAGACCCATCAAGGCCTCACCCCTAAAGACCCACAAGAAGACAGAGTCTCTTTCGTTTTCCCATAACAAGAAGCAATAACTTGAGAGCAGGAATGATTCAGGTTGGATTGGAGACCATAATTAAGGCGGTTTTTATTTTTTATTTTTTTAACAGCAATATTGATTGTGTGCCGACACCTAGCTTTATGGGAAGCAGTTAAAGAGGACCACAGGTAGGATTTAAGATTATGTTTGGAAGATGAGATGAGAATTTTGTGTTTTGTTTTAAAGTTTAAAATATTATTTTTTAGTTTTGATATTTGAAAAAATTGAATTATTTATTATATTTTGTATGGGGATTTAAAAAAGTGTAAAGATGAGATAAAAATGAAAATTTTGAGTGAAACATGTTTTCCAAACATTAATGAAGCCATTTGAAAAAGTTTACTTACAACAGTCCCTTGCGTAATCTGTGCAACCCGTTCTTAAAAAATTTTATTTTTTTAACTTTTCTGATGTTATCCTTTCGTCCCTCTCTCTCTCTCTCTCTCTCTCTCTCTCTCTCTCTCTCTCTATCAACTTTTTTTTTTTTTATCTTCTTCTTCCTCCTATATTTCTCTCCTCTACACTTCCTCTCCGAAACCCTACCCCCCTCATACTTTCATCCCTCTCTCTTTCTCTATCAATTTTTTTTTACCTTCTTCTTCCTCTCTCTACATTTCTCTCTTCTGCATTTCTTCTCGAAAACCCTTGCCCCCTCATACCAAAGCCACAATGCCGCCAAAGTTTAACCCTTCACAAGTTGTAGATGTCTACTTCCGAGTCACTAACAACGAGGTTGGCGAAGACCGTAAGAAATCAATTTTTTTTTTACCTTCTTCTTCCTCCTACATTTCTCTCCTCTGCATTTCTCTACTGAGAATATAGAGTTTGGAAAGGACCAAAAAAAAAAAAAAAAAAACAGAGGGTGATGGAGTGGTGGTGCTGTCGTGTGTGGAGCAGTGTAACATTTGCTAGTGTCTTGGGTTGCACAGATTCAAACAGTGATGGTGTTGGTTAACACCGAGAGGACATGTGATGCTTTGAGTGGTTCTCATCTTCGTGTGGATGCAGGTGCACGATTGCGAAGTTGGGTGCATTGCATGGGGCTTCTCACGGCTTTGGCGACAGTGTGGAGTTGCGCGTGTAGAGGTGAATGGGTTGGAAGTGTTGGGCTTACAGAGGAGCTAACTTGGGTTTCGTATCTTAGAATTCAAGTGAATCTGTTTGGCGGTAAAAAAATTTTACATCAAAAGAAGATCCGGTTGCATAAAGTTGCACAAGGGCGGTTGTATGTAGCTTATCTCTTTGAGAAGCACAGGTGCAATGTAGATCAAGCATGGGCATAGATGAGAAAAGCTTTTATGCTGCCCATAGTTGACTGCTACAACGTACCATTAAGAATTATTTTATTTTATTTTTACTTAGTGATTAAAAAAATAATTTTAAATATATTGATATATTTTTTTTTATCTTTTAAAAATATTTAAATGTATTAAAAAAATATAAAATTAAAAAAAAAAACACAAAAAGGGACTAGTGGTATAAACGAGCGGTTGGGCAGATTACATATATATATATATATATGGTTAGGTCTTAAAAGATCTGAGGTGGAAGAATCTAATGCATGCACCGATGTGGAAGAATCATCGGGTGATGAGTGCTGCCCATGCACGTGCCACTTTGGACGCATGCATGTAAGACACTCGCTTATTGTTGTGACAGTGCAATGTGTATTCTTCGCAGGTGGTCAAAAGACAATAATTAAACATAAAAAAGGCTATGATGTATATGTATGGATCATCTTGTATTTCACATGTATATCTAAAATAATCAATTATACGTCCAAAAAAAAGAGCTCCAATGAATCATGTGCTTTAATATTTTGCTAGATGCATAACTAGGAATGAAATGATTTCCATGCATCTAATATTTCTATTTTTTTTTAATCTCATAATTAATAGCCACATTTTTTTTCATCTTTTGATTTCATTTTTAATTTTTTTGCTTATAATTGTTTTAGTTATTTTGTGTATAGGACGAAATTCTATTATATTGTATATGATTAGATATTGCAAATATAAAAAGATATCGAAATATTGCAAATTCTTAGAAAAAATACTTGAAATTAATAAAATATTAAAAAAATAATGCTTAAATTATATGGAGAGAGAAAATAAATTAATTAATATATGATATATTGTAAATATCAGTAGTTAAAATACAAAAAATGAATTTTAATAATGTATTATAAAGAAAATATACAAGAAAGTATTGAGAGTGCTCTAGCCTTATAAGGGGAAATGAGAAACGGGTAGCTATATCAACAAATATAATGAGTTGTTGAGTCCAAGAGATCATATAGCCCATGTAAGACTCACTCAATTTACTTACTTTTATTTAATTCAAACCGTGAAAGAAATTCGACAACAGATTTTGGGGAGTAGAGTTACTTACAACCCTGAAGAACATCCAAAATCTGCAGAATCAAATCCAATAAGCATTGAATTCAGTAGTACATCCTCAGTAAGAGAATCTCATCACTTAAGACATTCCCAACAAATATTAGCCAGCTCGTCTCAGGGGCTTCTAGTTCTTCCTTGAACCATTTCGCTGCGGTTGTTAGACAATTTTATCCATCTACTCACAATAATTGGAAAATCTACATCAATAACAATTCTTTAAAAAAGATGAACCAAAAAAAAAAAAGGGGGTAGAACAATAAAATCAAGCACGAGCCAAATATAAATGGAAGGAATAAGTTACTGAATTTGATAGTATTATAAACCAGTCCATGTGAACAGCGAACACTGATGAACAACCCAGGGAGGGAGGGAGGTAAACTCATATCCGCTGTCTGTAAGGTAGACAAATGACTCTCAGAGCTTATCAAATGTGGGTGGGTGGGCTTGATTGGGCAAAGAACCCACATGAGGGGGGAAATATAGGATTGACGGATTAATGCTTTTGGAGACTCAAGTCTTCACATTCCTAGTAAAGTCGATGCAGGTTTGGCAGCTGCAATCAGAGAAACGACAGATTTCACATCCAAAACAGACACAAGAAGTGCAGCCCTTGCATGTTGGAGAACGCGTGCAGCCCCTGTACACTCTGCGACTCGCTCGCTCTTCGTCATCATCACATGTAATTCTGAATACAGAAAGCCATTGTTTCACATGAGTAAAACTATGAAACTCAACCAAAGAAACTACCATAAGAGTTCATGCCTACTAAAATCACCAGTGTGCAAACAAAGATAGATACATAAATATTCTTGTACATGAAAAAAGATATACAGGAACTTGTAGTGATTTTGGTACGTGAGTGTAGATGTGTGTGGGTGGGTGGGTGGGAAGTTGCACCCCTTGTCCATCGCATTTTGAATAACGAGGCCTCGAAGATATATTATTGGCAGTGTCCCACTAATATCTTTGCAAGGCTTCCTAATTTTAAATGTGATGGGTCATCCAGTGCAAGATAGCTGGCATAAAAAAGTACATCACTCATAGTTGCCAAATCCCTTGATTTCTCTCTCTTTCTAGTCTTCGATAACTTTCTAGTTCTTTAGTGCAAAAAGTCCACTCAGAAATGCCGATGGCTGTTGCTGCACTTCTTCGATTGATACCTTAGACAATCCTATCCATTTTTCATTATCTTATCTGTCAAAGCTCAACAAGCACCATACCGCCATTGACACATACCCACTTCAATAGTGTTTCAAAGTTCATACACGAGCAAACATCTTTGTAGCATTAGAAAGACAATGAGAAATTAGCTGATAATTAGTTATTAAAGAGTAAATAAAAAGCCAAGCACAGTTCCTGGAGCTAGGGAGCATGGAAACACGACATACTAAGTTGAGTATGACAGTCTTCAATTTTTACATATCCGTATATTATGATAAAGCGTTTGTGGCTTGAAGTGCCTGAAAGGTGGAGACCATTTTTTCCAATCACAATCTTAGAAAGAGAAGTTGAAACCAGAAACATATAAAAAGCTCCTCTTAAATTATGCCAATGCAGAAAGATTCCACCCAAAGGTCCAAGATAGGTTTACCTTCAGTCTAAGTGAATACACAGGATCATTTGCATTCCATCTAAATGCCATAATGGTATAAAAGAGCTAAGCTACCTTTGAGCCAAAATCAACATTTTACATGTATAAGAAATTCTTCCGTGTCCTATATATGAAACTGTGGAAGCTTACAGAGGTTTTCCCCAATTCCCTCACAGGAACAAAAATTACCTTGTGAAATTTACTTCAGGCTTCATTTGACATACTAACAACATCTTCAAGATTTTACTGATTACGATGAAAATGAAACACCACGGCTGAGGTCCAGACCTAAACAGACCAGGGTCCCCCAAATCTATTAAACAAACTTGCATCTTGAAAAATCATTTTAGGGATAAATCGGAACCTTCCAGGTCACTTACAATCTAAAAGATGCTGTTTTTTGTAACAAAGCACAAAGGTATCCTATGTGGAAAAGACAAATCTACAGTAAAAGTAGAGATAAAGAAAAAAACAGGCCAGCACATTGAATGAGCATAATGCAAGCCATTAGAAAAAAGATTTATCATATTGAAAATAAGAAAACTGCAATCATTTCAGTCCTGATATATGCACTGACACATTTCTAGATACCAATTCTCTAGGATAAAACGGTCAACATAAGCAGCATGTTACTGAATGGCTCATATCCTCATATATCAAATAATAAATTCAACACTATTCTTTTGAGGATAAAAAAAAACAGAATTCAATTTAAGGGCAAACATACTTATCATATGGAAGATCAGGACATTTCCAATTTACATCTGCCAAAGCATCATGATGAATGCGACATTCCTCTTTTGTTCGCAATCGGAACCTACGCTCCTGGTTGCATCTAGTACAACGAACAAACTCATCACGGTGAGAAACTCGTCCATTATGGGATCTGTGGGACCCATTAGCATTTTTTGATACTTGGTTGTAGTATTTGAGCAGCACTGTCTTAAACAATGGAACCTTCTCCCCATTAACTATAACCCAAATATTATTCTTCCATTTCCTAGCTGTCTCTCTTCCAGAGTGCTTCTCAAATGCAGCCGGAGTCAACTTGTCTAGTCATTCAAATAGTCAGTAGAGGAATTAGATGATCAGAACTATATAGCACATGCTGTACACAATACTAGAAAGTATAGTGCCCGCATGAGATTATAAGAATGAGCAAGAAGACATGATAGACCAGCATCCTTACTAGTTCAATACATTGCACGCAGCATATTTAAAGGACAATGAATCAGAATTTGGTAGATATTGACAAAAGGATTGTGCTAATCAAGGTAAAGTCCTTAACAACTGATCCAGTCATTACATCTACAACATTCTCTTGAAAGAGCCATAAGATGACCGACAGTATGAAGAAGAATGAATGGTTAGGGACCGATAGTAGGCAGGTGGTTCTTTCAATTCCAATGATTGGGATCAGAAATCAAATTATTCAATCAAGTGGTCGATGAATTAGGTCATCAAACTGAGTTCAGGGCTTACAATCTTTCAGAATACAAGTTTGGCATTGCACAAAGAAATCTTCAAGCAATCCTCAGAATTTTTCTAGGTGCTCATCCAAAAAGCTGTCATTGGAAGCCGGATACCTAAAGCTATATATAGGAGGAATGCAGCACCTTATTAAATCCTCAGCCATCTATACTACCCATGAAACCTTCAATCTAGGCACTTGCACCATGGAAACGAAAATGCATGCATACCAAGAGATGCATGAAGCGCATACCAACTTGACAAACCATGGCCACGATTGTTCATCAGAATTCAAGCTCAAACTTTGATCATTGCCCGAAACGACCAAGGCCTAAGAACAAACGGATCACCATAGGATTATCAAAAAGAAAAGAAAACTTTCTTCAGTGACTCCATTGGTAACATACCAACAAAACCGAGAAAAGGAAAACATGGAAAAAACCATAAAATATACAACCAATGCTACATCATCCCTCAACATTATACTCTGCTGAACAGAAACAGCAGAACTTGGAGGGTAAAAAACCAATCTCAAACTAGCCGAAGAGATTGAAATAACAACCATAATTACAATGCAGGTTTCATTCAATGATACGCACTCAAAGAACACCACCGTATTAAACAAAACAGCCACGTTTCAATCTGAACCGGACCATATCCTGTTGGCCATATACATAACTGCACTATTTTGTGTTGAACATTGAAGATAACTCCTTCACTCAGACAAAACAACATACACTTGAACTGTGGAGCAGAAAAACAATGAACAACCTGCAAGGCTCTCCATCACCAATAACTCTACTCCCGAAGCAGATTAAATAACAGAAAGTGGCACACATCAACGTCAAACCCCAGTTCACCACAAACGGTATATGCACACGCATACACGCATCCAACATGCATAAAAATCAAAACTCATTTCCCAAAAAGAGCATGACTAGGCAGAGAGAGAGAGAGAGAGAGAGA
>QEOT01124240.1:0-29340 GCA_003123785.1 Pterocarya stenoptera | reverse complement strand
AAAAAAAAAAAAAAAAAACCCCTTAAAAACCGAAAACGAGGCCCCGGGTATAAGAGAGAGACCCAGAAGAATATATAAAAGGGGTAAAGAGACGATGTTCAGAAAGCACGCATCTCCAAAGGGTCACTCCAAGAGATCTATTGGAGAAAACGTAGAGAGAGAGAGAGAGAGAGAGAGAGAGGATATCAGAGAGTGAACGATGCGTTTGGGGTTGGGGTTGGGAATGAATGAGCTGGCGAAGGGCGAAATAAATGTCGTGGGCTGAACGGGGTGGGTGCTAAAGGCCGCTCCGCTTAGGGTGCTATTTGCATGATATGACATGAGAGAGAGAGAGCGAGAGAGATCGAGATCGATCAGTGCCTTGGGTTCTGTGAGGAACGAAAATCCCTCTCCTGGGATGGGTAGCAGACGAGGTTTGGTTTTTTGACAAGTAAAAACTCTCGTACAGTCAGTTCCTTTTTTTTTTTCACTGGGCCACATTTGTATAGGTAGTTGAACGTTCACGAATAGGTTGCCATTTATGATAGTTTAATCGTAAAATTAATATATGATTTTTTACGTTTTTATAAATAGATATTTAAATGTTTAATTTTTAATTTTATAGTTTTTAAAATTATAAAATTAATTTGTAAGCTGTTGAACATTTTAGGCTATGTTTGGAATATAAACACACATCAATTCATCTCAAATTAATTATTGATGCGATCTACTACTTTTTCAACTTTTTATTAAAAAATTAAATTTATTTCAATCTATTTCGTATATTGAAACGCATATCTAACTTATTTATATTCAATCACATCTTAATAAAACTCACAAAATACTATTATTTAGAGATCATCTCAACATTTAAAGCAACCATAAAGTCAAATATATTAGGATTAGATGCGGATTGATGAAGTAAATGGTGAATATATAGTCCAATATATGTGATAGTTTTATGGATTATGCATGCATGCATGGATGGTACCCATAATCTAATATTTCAAAACTCTTCTTCTGGACTCACTTCCATTCTGCGGCTCGACTCACGTTAATGCGTGTAATTATTATTATTATTATTATTATTTTATTATTACACGCATATTTGTGAAACAAATTAGCTTCATATGCGTCAACAAATTTTATTAGTTTAGGAATAAAAATGATCACCTCTAGTACTACTAGACTTTAGATAAAAAAATAGTACAACTTTACACCACATGAGTTGGCGAGATGCATGCATGGCGTAGGATCGAAAAAATTAAATAGTTAATTAATTGTTTATTTCACCATACCAAAGAAAATCAACATGAATCGGAGGCCATCATGAAGTACTTCACCAAAACCAACATTATTGTAAAAATATTAAAATGAAATATTCCACCCAAATGATGAGAATATTTTAATTTCAAACTTCATTGCTAACATTATAATTACATGATTAATTAATTTATTTATTGGAAAGCATGCGGCCTATTTGCTTTCTTTATAGATACATGACAAGCTAGCGCGTCCGAGTCTTTTGCCTCTTTTTGGACCGTTTTATGCATTAATAATAATGCTTTATGCGTGGGGACGTGGACGGCATGCATGTATCTCCTAGTCCATATATAGAGCCAGAATATACAGTATCCAGATATAAAATGATCGTGGCCGTCAGATTAACATTTTATTTTCTAATGTTTTTCCTTCCCCAGCTAGCTTGCATGCATGGCATTGTTAATTTACTAAATGATTGCAAATTCTCTCGATCACATGCATGCTTTTGTTGCTGTTACGAAACTGTGCTCCCAGCAGGCCGGCGGCCATCTTGTTCGATCAAGGCAGGCATGAACATTCATGTAATCGACCAAGCACGCGTACAGATCGCGTAAGACATGTGCACAGCTTGTAGCATTTGAAGATTACTTCATGGAACTTGATTTGATAGATAGGGCTGTCTGGAAATTTGTTTCGGCCTCCTGTTGATTATTCTCTAGAAAAGACTGCATGCTCTAGTACTTGAAAACTGCCCCGGCCTCATGTGCTTAATTTGGAGACAAACTACATATGAAATACGACCACGTACGTAGTACAAAGGTGCAAGAACCGAGTTTGATTTCTCGGCCTCTCCATGAGGCATGTCGATTGTTGCTCACTTGCTCTAATCATCAAAATTTTCCTGCCTCTTCTTTTTGGGTTCATATTATATGTAGCATCGATCATTAATCCTCAGCTGGCATTTAGGTAAAACAGGTTTTATATACTTTGAGGTTAGGGAGTGTCGGGTCTTCCTTGGAGACAATAAATTAAAAAGCATGCATGCTAGTTCATCTTTAGGACAGCTCATGCAGCTAGCTATTTTTAGTATTTACCCTCTTGGTTTTTGGACCCAGTGGAGAGTTCATCTTTAGGGTATCATTACTGTGAGATGTGAGATTTAAACGGATATCATGAATGCTTTATTGGGTGTGAGTTGAGAGAAATATTAGTAGTTAGTTGAACAGCAGCTAGGTTTGTATTGCATTAATGCATAAGCTGCAGTACTAAGCAGTAGTGCCATTTGCTGGTATATTATTTTTAATTTGATCAACTTGTTGGAACAGTACTATATATGTCCCAGCTAGCTGGCTTTCTTTATCAACAAAGTAAGGCCCGATTCAGGGGGCAAGAAGCTGGATTGCTCTCTGTTGGTTCGTCATCCCCTAATGATGCCATCATCATTTTTGTGTAGAAAAGAAAATTGGGTTGAATTCAGTGACATGGTTGATGGTTATCTCTCCTTTGGTGGTAGAATGATAGACAGCTCTTTAATTACCAATGTGGAATATTGAGATATACCGATTCATGATTTGCTCCTTTGCATACAGAAAGTCTGCACTGCACACGTACAGCTTCTGCATACACCACACATCATATTTTTTTATTTTTTATTAAATGTATGGTGTATAGATGATGAGTAGAAGAATTCAATTAGTTTAAAAAGAATAAAAAAAAATGTGGTGTATGAAAATGATGAGTAGTAAAAAATAAACTTACAAACTGATGTGATTTGATGTGGTACGTCAAATTGTAAAGTTACTTTTATTGTAACGTAAATCTAACGAATTTGATGAAACCATATCAGTTTATAGATTTATTTTGTATGATCTTTTTGTGTATATGACAGTTCTCTTTGAACAATAATACATATAGGCAACAGTGTGATAAACAGTGAAGAAAGCCATTCGCTTGACTTGGATTCCACTGGGAGAACCACCAGTCTAACACTAGCTTGATACAGAGTTAGACTACCAATTTGAAATGGACTAAGATATAATATAATACATATATATGGTACTGTTAAGAGTGTTTTTGGACATTTTTATATGTAGCTTAATTATTGCTTACTAATTAAATAGTTAATTCTTCAAGTTGATGATGAAGAGGCACAGAATTCAAATTCCTGGGCGGCCGCCAGTTCATGCTTTTTGTCATACAATAATCGGTTCCTCTTTTATGATATGAGTATCTGATGCAAAGTCAGAAGATTTTAAAAGTGGTGAAAACAAGTCTTAGAAATGCCAGCTTTGCTTGATTGTTGTGGGGGTTCAAATGCCACCGAACATCTGTACCTCCTGCTTAAAAGTAGTACCGGAGGATGATATGATTTGAGGTGAGTTGTGAATACTAATATTTTATATGTCTCATTAAAATAAATTTAATTTTTTATAAAAAGTTAAAAAAATAATGAATCGAGCCCATCAATAATTGAATTAAAATAAGTTCAGTTTGGTTGTACAACAACATAGGTTAGGTTGTTGTAAATTATATCTAAGCAAATAATATATATATATATTTTTATATATATTGGTTTTGATGCCTCTCCTACAAGGCCAAAAGTATAGGATCGAATCATCGATGCCTCGCCTACAGTGGTTTCTGAGTTTCTTTTTTCTGATCAGGGAGCTTTATGGGATGAAGTTGAGCAGACCCAGAACGGGACAACATATAATATCCTTTAATGTAAGAATAAAAGGTGGATTTGGTTTCTGTGCAACAAATGGTGGTTATGCCAGCTATATGTATATGTTTGTTGAGGTCGTCCTGGCTTCTTGAGGTTGGCATGGAATCAATCTCTTGCCCCCGGGGCAGCGTGACAACCGATGCCTTTGTGTTCTGGGTGTATGCGAGGACAATTAATGTACAATGGTACAGCTATCCTTTTGTTTGGAAAATGTTAGTTGAACCATCGATTCTTTAATTTAAAATTTTTAATTTTTTTATTTAATATTTGAGGAAGTGAATATTAATAAATTGATATATTTTTTATTTTTTAAAAATATTTAAAACTGTGTAAAAAAATTAAAAATAAATAAATAAGTGTATTTGTACTGATTGATACACTGTTCGGTTAAATATCGAACCTGGTACTACTGTCATTTAAGTTTTTGTTCAAATTTGAGTGCTTCATGAAGTGAAACAAATAGACAAAGACACGTAGTAAAGTAAATTTTACAATATTTAGTAATGTTATTTTTAATATTCAATGCACTTTATGTGTCACTCTTTCTCCTAATTGAACCTCTTAAATTGTAAAAAAAAAAAAAAAAAAGAAGGAAATCTTGCAACACAATTATGAGTGCTATCTGCATGGTATGGGATGGGAGGCGGGGCCCAACCCTACACACAACCGCCTGTGAAATAAGCTGTTGGCAACATTTGAATTTGATGATTGATTACACACATCGTGGTAATTAGTTGCATAAGGATTGATCTTGGTCAGTTGAAACAATCTGAATTAATAGAATCTTAAGATTACTAATTATTTTGTTGGATTGTGAACAATTAGGATGATTAACATTAAGTTTTTATCCATGAAATATTTAACTATGTCGAAAGGACCAAAACGACCAAGATTGAAACTAAAAGGATGACAAAATTCATTTTAAAAGTTATGAGAGTAATCTATCTAAAATTTAGTATTTAATCCTAAAAATTAACCTCAATGAGTCTAGCTAGGTTACTCTTTTTATAGCCAAGTAACTTCACATGAATGTAGTCAATCCCTCCCTTCTTCTCATTTTTTCTTGCTCTTTTATTGAATATATAGGTCATTTTTCATACTTTTTTAATTTCAATCGACTGCCTAACTTTCGTGAAGGTGATCCGGTCACGCTTGAGTCTCTGGTGCACAATGTTATATTTATTATAGATTGTGATATTAAATATGTTGTATCCGCAGAATTTTCTTCAACACAATGCACATGGACCTTACATGCCAACTTTTCCTCTACTAAAATAAACGTGCATGCCACCACCCCTACAAACTGGGACAGCCCACACGCCTACCCAACCGCTGCCCTCTTGGTCGCCTTCTCAACCAACGTCCTCTCATCGCCCATGGCGCATGTGGCACACATGAAGCATCAGTGTCAACACACATGGCGTCCATTGGCCCTACCTTGTCTCATGTGCACCCAGAACAATCACTCACTGCCACCTGCCCCTCCAAACACCTCCTACTTCACTTAGGCATTAGATTTGGGTTCTCTTTTTACCTTTTTTCTTTTCTTTTATTGGTTCTTTTGCGTAGGTAATCATTTAATAATTAAGAAAAAAAATTCACTAATAATTAACTCCTTAATCATGAAGAAAAAAAATATATAAATGGGCATATATATTTGATAATCATACTATCGTTTTCCTACTCTTTTATGGTAGAAAACTTGCAATAAATTATTTGAAGAAACACATGAATTTATAGATTGCCATTGTGGTGGTGGGATTGGGCCAATCACTTGGTACCATTTCCCCATTTTCCCATTTTTATTTATTTATTTTTTGTATCTACTACTTTGGGCCGGGTGATAGTTGAGGAAGTCCAAGAAGCCCACTCCTTCCTAATGTATTTTTTATTTATTAATTAATGAAATATATCCGCTAAAAAAATTAACCTCATTTATATTTTGTGAGAGATTATGGCTTCGTTTGGATCCTCAATCCAACTCAACTCATCATTACAACTTTTTCAAATCCCAATACAAAATATAATAAACAATTCAACTTTTTCAAATTTCAAAATAATAATAATACTAAAAATAATATTCTAACAATATTTTATCATCTCAACTCAACTCAATTCAACATCCAAACACAACCTATGTCATAGGATATGAGTAAGATTTATCCCATTTATTTGTTTTTTAAGAAATAAGCCTATGTGCTATGAGATTGTTAGAAATTAGTCTCTGTTAATTCTTTTGCTCACCAATATTTATTGAGAAGACATAACACTCAGTGCGACTATTATATTGATTTTTTTTTAAAAAAAGAATAAAATAAAAACTAGATCTGGCCAACTAGGGTTGACCCCTTTGCGTTTTGGCTTTTTCGTATAATTTATTCTTTTAATGAACACTGTAATGATTCTACATGATTGCCAATTAGTATGGTATGGGTAGTGAGATGAGATGAAATGAATTTAGATGACAGTTGAAATTTGAATAAAATATTGTTATAATATTATTATTATTTTGAAATTTGAAAAAGTTAAATTGATTATTATATTTTGTGTGTGAATTTGAAAAAATTATAATGATGAGATGAGATGAAACACTTTTACTATCTAAATGCATCTTAAAGTGCTAAACGTGAATTAACAAGTTAAGATTAATTATAGCTTGTCACGTTTATTCCATTGTAAAAATCCGGCACTAATTATAGATTGACATTGCCCAGTGCCAAGATTCGTTGTAATGACCCAGCCATACACTAACTTAATTAGAATATATTTTTCTTTCATTCGATTGTTATTGTAATATTCTTTGACTTATCTTCATATGAATGCCTAATAGTTGTACAAGCTGGGTTGTCGATTGTAACGTACCAACTCTTCTTAATTACTCAGATGTTTGTACTGATGTATATTATAGTTAAATGAATGTACACTTGTTTTGGTATTGAAGGCCAAAATAGTTTTTCTCAAACTTTCATGATATCAAAGTCAACTGGTCAGCATGCATCATTTTTATGGCTTCTCCAATTTCCTTTAATCCACCCAATATTATTGCAAAACTCATGTCCACATGTCTTCGCAGCCATGACTAACTACATGGGTTCCGTGGATACTAGTACAATTTTTTTGACTATCTCAGATGGTAAAAGGTTCCCTAACATTAATCTAGATTATCTACTTCAGCAAAAGAAGGATAAGTTTGTGTTATTTTGATTAAAAGTGACTATTGATAAAATTGTGTTGTCCATAGTTTATAGTCTCAACACTGCATGCAGGTATGGAAAGCCTTCACTACAACAAATACTATTTTTTCCATGGAGGAATTTTGGTTGGAAAAAGTATGGACTAAATGACAAAAAAATTTTTCTCACCAATTTATTTTATGGCAAACTCATGGAATATAACTGGTGAGGAAATAGTCTTTTTCCACCAAAAAGATTATGCATAGAAAGAAAAGCTTTTACCCATAACAATATTGGCGGATAAAACATCCAAAATTTCATGACAAATAGATGTAGACATTGCATCAAAAGTAGTGGAATATAGCTCAACCCATGATCAGTATTGTGAGAAATGCTTGCAAACTATCATTAGGCACATTAACAATAATCATAGCAATTATACTTGTTTCCATGTCCGTATTTCGTGAAAATTAACTAAAAGTCACTAAATAAATATTTCTCACTAACTTTACTTTTCTTAAAAAGTATTTTTCCACAAAACCTGCTTCTAGTTTTCCCACAAAGTTTTACAATCAAACTAGTATAATATCACTGTATTAAAGGTATAAAATACCAATTGACCATCAGAAGAATATAAGATATACGAAAATGCTCAACTAAACAATAAAATCTCATTCACTTAATTAAATCAACACCTAAAGAACTTTAACAAAAAGATCATAAATGTAAATTATATATATCAGAATAGTTTAACACATATTTCCACTGGCCAGTGAAAGATCTGTTGCTTTACTACAATGTTTGCAAATATGGGAGTACAAGAAGGAAGCTAACATGGTCAATAATGTTCATAACAAAATTCTTATGCCTAACTATATGTATACATATTTTCACTTCTAGATACATTACTTAAAATACAAATTATTGCTGTCCTAATGTGTTCCAATTCATGTAGTGATCCCTCCTTTGTTTATTTTATTTTATTTTATTTTTTTAAAGTTGGTTGCTGATAATCTCTATTCATACTTGGTTGCAAAACCTCTTAATATACGAATATTAGAGGTTCATAATTACCTAACAAAACCATATAGTGATCTGTATTAGCCATTTTAATATCACATTTCTTATATGATGACATATTCTCTTAGTAATCAGTAGAGAAAGATGATACAAATGAGACATATGGGAAAAAATAATTACTTAGCTACCAGAAAATATTTGCTTAGCAAATAAGTAGGAAACGGTGATACAAACATTGAATCTGGGACATTATGATTGGTAGTTAAAATTTTTCCATATCCAACCACTTTGATTTTATTATTCAAGTTATCGTTAAACCAATCCCACCAAATTTATACCTCCCAAGGCACATTTAAATATTACTGGCGATCAACATATCTCCCATTGACCAATATTACGCAGTTTACAACCTCTAATTAAAAGCCATTGAACAAACACTAATGGAGATCTCAAACTAAAGCTTGCCTAACAGAGATGCATGTATTAGGAGAAGTCATAACTATATCTTCATTAACATATAATATGCTTCATTATTTTATGAAGGTAAAGCCTACAATATGAATGCCATACATAAAAATTTTGGTAGTATCTAGTTAGTGGAGAATTGATATCCAATGTCAGATATATCAAAGCAATTCAAGGAACCAAAAAAAGTATTGAAGTGATTCCCAAATATGCACAAGATCATTCAAGAAAGTTAACAAAACTCATACTTTGTGCAAGTAGGGACAATACTTAGGTGCAAAACATACATATATCTCTTTAACTGATTGCCTAGAATATGTTGATATGACATATATTTGAGCCATAATTGATGAGTAAAACTTATAAATATTTTTTATAAATAATAAAAAAGTTAAGGACTCACATTATTCTAAAAGTTGCTCTTTTTTGTAGTAAACATCAGTCAACCATGATCAAGAAGTTAGAAACACATACCTTTACTTCCAGTAATTTATAAATTAGTTATTGACACAAATGTTTGAAAGCAATACAAAATTTAGACAAAGAACAACAACTAATTTACTGCATATTTATATAGGAGCAAGTGAAGAAATGTAAAAATTACATTTACCAAGTAGAAAATATCTTAGGAAAAACAAGACACAAGCCAAATCTTATGAATTTTGTCTTCTTATCTTAGGAAAAATTGTCTAAATTTGTTGACAAAAAGTAGTATTTAGCTTACTGTATATGTTTGACATTAGGAATACCACCGCAAATAGAACCATATGATTGGACTGCAAAACATGGCATCCATAATTTATCCATTCTACCAACATAAGAGATATGAGTAGATTCCTCTTCAATATATCCATTCTACCAACATAAGAGATATCCTTAATAAGTTACTAGCCATACTAGTACAAAAAAGTTATTAATAAAACAAGACATTCAATTGAAACCATACAAATAGGAAGCTAGTAGAATATTTTTTGTCAATGATCTTTAAATAAATAACAATAATTCTAATAATATTAGTTTTGGTACTTAAAAATACATCATCTATGATTAAAAATTGAAGACTTAAAATTTTCAGAAAATTTGACAATCTAAATAAAAAAGATAGTGTTTGTTCACTGGAAGAAACATAGATAACTCGGACAATAGTCACCACGTGTTATGTCGTTGTCCATGTGGCAAACGTGATAACAATGGTGCTCTATCCAATGAGAAGCAACTTTTCCTGCCTCTAAACTCTCAGAAGTTTGGAAGTTTTGTTGCTATAAAATCTATAGAAAAATGCTTGAAACATGCATTTTATTTTGAGTGAGCATCTACCAACATTAAATAGACTGTCAGTTTCTAATGATTATTCTAGTGCCAATTATGGTTAAGATTAGTGGATTGTTCAAGAGTCTGGTAAAAATGTTTCATTCAAGAATTTAAGTTGGTCGATGATGAGACAAGTTAAAATATGTTGATATTAAATTGATGAGTTACTTTCACAATCTTTTATTTTCCATTGCATATTCACTACCTTGGACTTTTGCTGATCTGTCGTATAAGTGGCTTCATTTATGCTTTCCTTATATAATATAACTAATTATGAACCAATTGAAAATAGTCAACTATAAAAATATATATTATATCCAGAACAGTGATAAGATTACCACATATATATAGTGTCTTCATATCTTGCAGATGAATTATCAATTTGTATACATGTTTAATTTCGATATACCTCTTAATGGCATGGACCAATGGGTTAGGATTTATGCAACCAACTCAATAAAAGAACAAATAACACATTTCTAATAATGAGCAACAATGATGATTTGTATAGTTACATGATCGACTGTTTTGAAAACTTTAGTAAGAGATATTTTGATTTTTTTACAATAAAAAGTATATTGGATCCAATTTTACTAGTGCTAGTCTTTTTTATACGTATCATGAAAGTCAACAACTAAGTTGGTGGTTATGAGAACATGAATGGTAGACTCTTCTTGCCATGGTTATGGAGTTCCAAAAATCCATAAGCAAACAAAACCCAAAAGAGAATCTAGGAAGAAACAAAACCAAAAAAAAAAAAAAAAAAAGTACCGCTTCTTCTTGAGAGGGATTTTGCTCAGAAAAAGTATGAACTAAGTAACAAAAACTTTTTTTCTCACAAATTTGTTCGATGGCAGGCTCGTGGAATATAGCTGGTGAGAAAAAAGTATTATTTCCACAAAAAAGATTAATCATGAGAAAAAATACTTTTATCCATGACAACATTGGTGGATAAAACACCCAAAATTTTTGTGACAAATGGATGGAAATGTTACAATTTATCGTAGGAAATGGTGGAATATAGCTCTACCCATGATCAGTGTCATGAGAAATGCTTGCAAACTATCGTTTGGCATGTGAACAATATTCGTGACAATTATATTTGTTTCCAAGTCCGTATTTCGTAGGAATTAACCAGCTACACTCTTTGTAAAAAGTATTTTTCCACAAAACTTGCTTATAGAAATTGTCAGTTTTTTGACAAAGTTTTACAATCAAACTACTATAACAGCACTGTATTGAAGGTATAAAATACCAACTGAAGATCAGAAAGTGAAAAAATGTGTAAAATTGTTCTGATATATATAATTTACATTTCTGATCTTTTTGTTAAAGTTCTTCAGGTGTTGATTTAATTAAGTGAAGGTGATTTTATATATCATTTTAGTAGAAAATGCTCAACTAAACAATAAAATCACATTCACTTAATTAAATCAACACTTGAAGAATTTTAACAAAAAGATCAGAAATATAAATTATATATATCAGAACAATTTTATACATTTTTCCACTGGCCAATCAGTTAAGGCCTGCTGCTTTACTACAATGTTTGCAAATATGGGAGTTCAGGAGGGAAGCCAACATGGTAAATAATGGTCATAACAAAATCATTGTGCCTAACTACATGTATACATATTTTTTGTTCTAGACACATTACTTAAAACACAAATTACTGTTGCTCTTGTGTGCTCTAATTCATGTAGTGATCCATGAATTAGTTGCTCATAATCTTCATTCGTACTTGATTGCAAAGTTTCTTAGTCAAGAAATATTATGGGCTTGTAATTACTAGAAAAAATCATGTAGTGATCTGTATTAGCTATTTTTGTATCACATTTCTTATAAGACAATAGAGACATATGTTTAGTAATTAGTAGGAAAAGATGATACAAATGGAACATATGAAAAAAACAATTACCTAGCTATCAGAACATATTTGCTTAGCAAATCAGTAGGAAAATATGATACAAAAATTGAATCTGAGATATTATGATTTCTAGTTAAAACTTTTCCATATCCAACAATTTTAATTTTATTACTCAAGTTATCGTTAAATCAATCCCACCAACTTTATACCTCCCAAGGCACATTTAAATATTACTGGTGACCAACATATTTCCCATTGACCAATGTTAAGTAGTTTACAACCTCTAATTAAGAGTCATTGAACAAACACTAATTGAGACCTCAAACTAAAACTTGCCCAACAGAGATGCATCTATTAGGAGAAGTCATAATTATATCTTTGATGAATAATTAGAATTATTATAATAGAATTTCATAATACTTACTTCTATTTGTGGAATACAACTATGACTATAATGAGGCATAAGTATGTCCCAAAAGATAATCATATACACACTCTTTTGAATATGATATAATATGGGTGTATGATTTCATATAAGATAACAACAAAAAGGTAGAGAGAGAACTATAACAAACTAGGTTTACAATTTCATCCAAGTATTTCCCATTAATATATAATATACCTCATTATTTTATGAAGGTAAAGCTTACAATACGAATGCGATACATAAAAATTTTGATAGTAAAAATACGAATGCTATACATAAAAAGGTCGACAAGGAGACGAATTAAAACATGTTGATATGAAATTGATAAGTTACTTTTGCCAATCTTTTATTTATCATTGCATTTTCACTTCCCTATACTTTTGTTCATCTGTTGTTTGGATGACTTCATTTGTGCTTTCCCTATATAATATAAGTAATTATCAACCACTTGAAAATAATTAACAGTAAAATATAAAATATAATAAATATATAATATCCAGAACAGTGATAAGATTACCACATATATATGGTGCCTTCATTTCTTACAGATGAATTATCAATTTGTATACATTTTCAATTTTGATACATCTCTTTATGGCATTGATTGTTGGGATAGGATTTGTGCAGCCAACTCAATGAAAGAACAAATAGGGAGCCAGCATAATATTTTTTGTCAGTGATCTTTAAATAAATAGCAATAATTCTAATAATATTAGTTGTGGTATTTATAAATACATCATCTATGATTAGAAATTGAAAACTCAAAAATTTCAAAAAATTTGACAATCTAAATCAGAAAGATGGTGTTTGTTCACTGAAAGAAAACATAGATAACTTGGACAATAGTCATCACTTGTTATATTGTTGTTCTTGTGGCAAACGTGATAACAATGGTGTTCTATCAAATGAGAAGCAACTTTTCCTACCTCTAAACTCTCAGAAGCTTGGAAGTTTTACTTCTATAAAATCTATAGAAAAATGCCTAGAACATGCATTTTATTCTGAGTGGGCATCTACCAACATTAAATAGACTATCAGTTATCAATGATTATTCTAGTGCCAATTATGGTTAAGATTGGTGGATTGTTTAAGAGTCTGGTAAAAAGGTTTCCTTCAAGAATTCAAGTCGGTCGATGATGAGACAAGTTAAACATGTTGATATAAAATTGATGAGTTACTTTTACCAATCTTTTGTTTCCCATTGCATGTTCATTACCCTGGATTTTTGCTGATCTGTGGTTTGGGTGGCTTTATTTGTGCTCTCCTTATATAGTATAACTAATTATGAACCAGTTAAAAATAGTCAACTGTAAAAATATAAAATATATATATATAATATCCAGAACTATGATAAGATTACCACATATATATAGTGCCTTCATATCTTACAAATGAATTATCAATTTGTATACATGTTCAATTTCGATATACCTATTAATAGCATGGATTGATGGGTTAGGATTTGTGCAGCTAACTCTATGAAAGAACAAATAATACATTTCTAATAGTGGGCAACAATGATGATTTGTACAGCTACATTATCGATTGTTATGAAAACTTTAGTAAGAGATATTTTAATTTTTTTACAATAAAAGATAAATTGGATCCAATTTTACTAGTACTAGCCTTTTTTATACGTATCATAAAAGTCAACAACTAAGTTGGTGGTTATGAGAATAAGAATGGTAAACTCTTCTTGTCATAGTTATGGAGTTCCAAAAATTCATAAGCAAACAAAACCCAAAAGAGAATTTAGAAAGAAAAAAAATAAATTATCGCTTCTTTTCGGGAGGGACTTTGCTCAGAAAAAGTATAAATTTAAAGACAAATTTTTTTCTCATCAATTTGTTCCGTGGTAGGCTTGTGAATTATAATTGGTGAGGAAAGAGTATTATTTCCATAAAAAAGATTAATCATGAGAAAAAAATGCTTTTATCCATGATAACATTGGTAGATAAAACATCTAAGATTTTGTGACAAATAAATGTAAACATTGCCATCTATTGTGGAAAATAACATTATTTTTCATGATCAAAAGTGGTGGAATATAGCTCTACCCATGATCAGTATTGTGGAAAATACTTGCAAACTATTGTTTGACACATGAACAATATTCATGATAATTAATCATTATACTTGTTTTCATGTCTGTATTTCATAGGAATTAACAAAAAGTCACTAAATAAGTATTTCCAACTAGCTACATTTTTCTTAAAAAGTATTTTTTCACAAAACCTGCTTATAGAAACTGTCAATTTTTTCACAAAATTTTACAATTAAACTACTATAACATCACTGTATTGAAGGTATAAAATACCAACTGACCATTAGAAAATATCAGATATACGAAAATGCTTTACTAAATAATAAAATTACATTCACTTAATTAAATCAATACCTGAAGAACTTTAACAAAAGATCAGAAATGTAAATTATATATATCAGAATGGTTTTACACATTTTTCCACTGGCCAATCAATAAAGACCTGCTGCTTTACTGCAATGTTTGCAAATATGGGAGTACAAGAGGGAAGCCAGCATGGTCAATAATGTTTATAATAAAATCATTGTGCCTAACTACATGGATACATATTTTCGATTCTAGACACATTACTTAAAACACAAATTACTGTTGCTTTTGTATACTCCAATTCATGTAGTAATCCATGAATTGGTTGCTGATAATCTCCATTCGTACTTGGTTGCAAAGTCAACTAGTCAATAAGTATTAGGGGCTTGTAATTATCTGAAAAAATATGTAGTGATCTGTATTAGCCATTTTTGTATCACATTTCTTATAGGGCAGTAGGGACATATACTTAACAATTTGTAGGGAAAGATAATACAAATAGAACATATAGAAAAAAACAATTACCTAGCTACCAGAACATATTTGCTTAGCAAATCAGTAGGAAAATATGATATAAACATTGAATCTACGACATTATGATTGCTAGTTAAAACTTTTCCATATCCAACCATTTTGATTTTTTTACTCAAGTTATCGTTAAATCAATCCCACCAACTTTGTACCTCCCAAGACACATTTAAATATTACTTGCAATTAACATATTTTTCACTGATCAATATTACATAGTTTACAACTTCTAATTAAGAGTTATTGAACAAACACTAATAGAGAATTCAAATTAAAGTTTACCCAATAGAGATGTATCTACTAGGAGAAGTCATAACTATATCTTTGATGAATAGTTAGAATCATTATAATAGAATAGTTAGAATCATAGTTACAACTATGACTAATGAGGCATAAGTATGTCCCAAAAGATAATTACATACACACTTTTTTGAATATGACATATTATAGATGTATGATTTCATATAAGATAACAACAAAAAGGTGGAGAGAGAGAGAGAGAACTATAACAAACTAGGTTTACAATTTTATTCCAATTATTTCCCACATTAACATATAATATATCTCATTATTTTATAAAGGTAAAGCTTACAATACGAATGCCATACATAAAAATCTTGGTAGTGAAAATATGAATGTCAAACATAAAAAGATCAATGAGGAGACGAGTTAAGACATGTTGATATAAAATTAATGAGTTATTTTCATCAATCTTTTATTTCCCATTGCATTTTCACTTCCTTGTACTTTTGCTGATCTGTTGTTTGGGTCGCTTCATTTGTGCTTTCCCTCTATAATATAACTAATTATGAACCACTTGAAAATAATCAACAGTAAAAATATAAAATCTAAAATATATATTTATAATATATAGAACAGTGATAAGATTACAACATATATATTGTGCCTTCATTTCTTGCAGATGAATTATCAATTTGTGTACATGTTCAATTTTGATACACCTCTATGGCATGGACTGTTGGGATAGGATTTGTGCAGTTNCACCAAAATATTATTCATGGGAATAAATGCTTTTAGCAACGATAAAATTGGTGGATAAAACACCAAAAAAGTCGTGACAAATAGATATAGACATTATCTTCTATCATAGGCAATAAAATTATTTCTCACAATCAAAAGTGGTGGAATATAGCTCTGTCCATGATCATTGTTGTGGGAAATGCTTACAAACTATCGTTTGGCACATGAACAAGAATTGTGGCAATTATACTTATTTCCATGTCCGTATTTCATAATAATTAACCAAAAGTCACTAAATAAATATTATCTATCAGCTTCACTCTTCTTAAAAAGTCTTTTCCCACAAAACCTACATATAGAAATTGTTAGTTTTTCCACAAAATTTTACAATTACACTACTATAATATCATTGTATTTAAGGTACAAAAAACTAACCAACCATCAGAAGAATACCAGATATACGAAAACGTTCAAGTAAACAAAAAATCCCAATCACTTAATTAAACCAACACCTAGAGAATCTTTAAAAAAAAAAATTGAAATGTAAATTATATATATCAGAACATTTTTACACATTTTTCCATTGGCCAATCAATCAAAGCTTGTTGCTTTACAATTATGACTATTAGATACAAGTAAGTTCCAAAAAATAATCACATACATACTCTTTTGAATATGACATATCATAGGTGTATGATTTCTTATAAAATAACAACAAAAGGGTGGAGAGAGAGAGAAGTAGAACTATAACAAACTAGATTTTCAGTTTCATCCCAGTTCTAGCCTTAAAATAAAATATGGCTCATTATTTTATGAAGGTAAAGCGTATAATACGAATGCCATATATAAAAATCTTGGTAGTGTCTAGTTAGTGGAGAAATGATATCTAAGGTCAGATATATCAAACCAATTCAAGGAACCAAAAAAACTGTTGAAGTGATTCCCAAATATGCACAAGATCATTTAAGTAAATTAACAAAACTCATATGCTTTATGCAAGTAGGGACAAAACTCAGGTGCAAAACATACATATATGTCTTTAACTGATTGCATATAATAGGTTGATATGATATATGCTTGAGTTACAATTGATAATTAAAACTTATAAATATTTATTATAAAAAATAAAAAAGATAATGACTTACATTATTCTGAAAGTTGTTTTTTTTTTTTTTTTTGTAGCAAAAACCAGTCATCTATGGTTACGAAGCTAGAAACATATATTCTTACTTTCAGTAATATATAAATTAGTTATTGATACAAATGCTTGAAGGCAATAGACAATTTAGGCAAGGAACAACAACTAATTTACTGGATATATACACATGAGCTAGTGGAGAAATGTAACAAATACATTTACCAAGTAGAAAATATTTTAGGAAAACAAGACAAAAGCTAAACATTATTAATTTTGTCTTTTTATCTTAGGAAAAACTATCTAAATTTGTTGACAAAAAGTAGTATTTAGCTTACTGTATATGTTTGACATTAGGAATAACACCGCATATAGAACCATATGATTGGACAGCAAAACTTGCCATCCATAATTTATCTATTCTACCAATATAAGACATATGGATAGATTCATTTTCAATGTATCCATTTTATAAACACAAAATATTCTCTTAATAAATTACCAGCCATAGTGGCACAAATAAGCTATTCACAGAACAAGACATCCAATTGAAATCGTACAAAAGATAGTCACTACTTATTATATCGTTGTCCATGTAACAGACATGATAACAATGATGTTGTATCTAATGAGAAGCAACTTTTTTTGCCTCTAAAGTCTCAGAAGCTTGGAAGTTATGCTGCTGTAAAATGTATTGAAAATGTTTGGAACATGTATTTTATTCTGAGTGGGCATCTACCAACATTAAATAGAACATCAGTTGCCAATGACTATTCTAATGCCAATTATGGTTAAGATTGGTGATTTGTTCGAGAGTCTGGTAGAAAAATGTTTCTTTGAAAAACTCAAGTCGGCCGATGAGGAGACAAGGTAAAACATATTGATATGAAATTAGCGTCAATCTTTTGTTTCCCATTGTATGTTCACTACCTTGCATTTTTGCCGACCTGTGGTTTGGGTGGCTTCATATGTGCTCTCCCTATATAATATAACTAATTATGAACTAGTTGAAAATAGTTAACAGTAAAAATATAAACTATAATATATATAATATACAGAACAATGATAAGAATACCACAGATATATCGTTCCTTCATTTCTTGCAGATGAATTATCAATTTATGTACATATTTAATTTCGATACACCTTTTAGTGGCATAAACTGATGGCATAGGATTTGTACAGCCAACTCAATGAAAGAACAAAAAATACATTCATAATAGTGGGCAACAATGATAATTTGTACAGTTACATGTCCGACTGTTCTAAAAACTTTAATAAGGGATATTTTGATTTTTTTCAATAAAAGATCTACTAGATCTAATTTTACTAGTGTTAGTCTTTTTATATGTATCAAGAAAGTCAGCAACTAAGCTAATGGTTATGAGAACATGAATGTTAGACTCTTCTTGCCATGGTTATGGAGTTCCAAAAACTCATAAGCATATAAAACCCAAAAGAAAATCCAAAAACAAACAAAACCTAAAAAAAAAAAAGTATCGATTTTTCTTGAGAGGGACTATTGTTGGAAAAAGTATAGACTTAGTGATAAAAACTTATTTCTTACCAATTTGTTCTGTGATAATCTTGTGAAATATAACTGGTGAGGAAAAAGTTTTTTTTCACAAAAAAATTATTTATAAAAAAAAAATGCTTAAAAAATTATTTGTAAAAAGAAAATGCTTTTATCGATGACAAAATTTGCAGATAAAACACCCAAAATTTTGTGACAAATAGATGTAGACATTACTTTTTATGAAGGAAAATAACATTATTTCCCACTATCAAAAGTGATAGAATATAGCTTTACCCATGATCAGTGTTGTGGGAAATGCTTTCAAACTATCGTTTGGGATAGTTTCTAGAACTATATGTGAAAAAAAATGATATAAATACATATTTGCTTAGCTTCTAGAACATATTTGCTTAGCAAATATTTGCTTAGCAAAAATTATCTAGCTTCTAGAACATATTTGCTTAGCAAATCAATAGGAAAAGATGATATAAATACTAGATCTGGGACATTATAATTACTAGTTAAAACTTTCCCATATCCGGCCACTTTGATTTCATTACTTAAGTTATCATTAAATCAATCCCACTAGTTTCATACCTCCCAAGACACATTTAAATATTACTAGTGATCAATATATTTTCCACTGAACAATATTAAGTGGTTTACAATCTCTACGTAAAAGCCATGGAACAAACACTAATGGATACCTCAAACTAAAACTTGCTTAACAGAGATGCATGTATTAGGATAAGTCATAAATATGTCTTCCATGAATAATTAGAACCATTATAGTAGAATTTTAGAATATTTACTTTTGTTTGTGGAAGACAACAATGACTAATGAGACACAACTATGTCCCAAAAGATAATTCCATATATACTCTTTTGAATATGACACATCATGTGTGTATGATTTCATATAAGATAACAACAAAAGGGTGGAGAGGGAGAGAAAAAGAATTATAACAAACTAGGTTTTATCCCAGTTATAGAATTAATATATAATATGCCTCATTATTTTATGAAGATAAAGCATACAATATGAATGCCATACATAAAAATCTTGGTAGTGTTTAGTTAGTGGATAATTGATATCTAAGGTTAAATATATCAAAGCAATTCAAGGAACCAAAAAAAGTATTGAAATGATTTCCAAATATGCACAAGATCATTCAAGTAAATTAACAAAACTCATATACTTTGTGCAAGTAGGGATAAAACTTAGGTGCAAAACATACATATATCTCTTTAACATATGCTTGAGCCGCAATTGATAAGTAAAATTTATAAATATTTATTATAAGTAATAAAAAAAGATAATGACTTACATTACTCTGAAAGTTACTCTTTTTTGTAGCAAAAACCACTCACCTGTGGACAGGAAGTTAGAAACATATACCCTTACTTATAGCAACATATAAATTAGTCATTGACATAAATGCTTGAAAGCAATACACAATTTAGGCAATGAATAACAACTAATTTACTACATATATACACAGGAGCTAGTGGAGAAATGTAAAAAACACACTTACCAAGTAAGAAATATCTTAGGAAAATAAGACAAAAGTCAAACATTATTAATTTTGTCTTCTTATCTTAGGAAAAATTGTCCAAATTTGTTGACAAAAATTAGTATTTAGCTTACTATATATGTTTGACACTAGGAATAACACTGCAAATATAACTATATGATTAGTCTGCAAAACCTGGCATCCATAATTTATCCATTCTACCAACATAAGATATATGGGTATATTCATCTTCAATATATCCATTTTACCAACATAAGAGATATTCTTAATAAGTTATCAGTTATATCGGCACAAATAAGCTATTAACAGAACAAAGCATCCAATTGAAACTGTACAAATAGGGAGCCATCAGAATTTTTTTTGTCAGTGACCTTTAAATAAATAACAATAACACTAATAATATTAGTAGTGGTATTTATAAATACACCATCTATAATTAGAAAACGAAGATGCAAAATTTTTAGAAAATTTGACAATCTAAATTAGAAGGATTGTGTTTGTTCACTGGAAGAAAACATAGATAACTCAGACAATAGTCACCACTTGTCATATTGTTCTCCATGTGACAGAAATGATAAGAATTGTGTTCTATCCAATAAAAAGCAACTTTTCCTGCTTCTAAAGTCTCAGAAGCTTGGAAGTTTTGCTGTAGTAAAATCTTTAGAAAAATGCTTGAAACATGCATTTTATTCTGAGTGGGCATTTACCAACATTAAATAGAACATCAGTTGCCAATGATTATTCTAATGCCAATTATGGTTAAGATTGGTGGATTGTTCAAGAGTTTGATAGAAAATGTTTCTTTCAAGAATTCAAGTCAGCTGATGAGGAGACGAGATAAAACATGTTGATATGAAATTCGTGACTTACTGTTGCCAATCTTTTGTTTCCCATTGCATGTTCACTTCCCTGTACTTTTGTCGATTTGTGGTTTCGGTTACTTCATTTGTGCTCTCCTTATATAATATAACTAATTATAACCAGTTGAAATAGTCAACAGTAAAATATATATATATATATAATATCCATAAGAGTGATAAGATTACCACATATACATAGTGTCTTCATTTCTTGCAGATGGATTATCAATTTGTGTACATGTTTAATTTGGATACACCTCTTAATGGCATGGACTGATGGGATAGGATTTGTGCAGCTAACTCAATAAAAGAACAAATAACACCTCCCCAATAGTGGGGAACAATGATAATTTGAACAGTTGCATGACCGACTGTTCTGAAAACTTTAATATATTTTGATTTTTTTTAATAAAAGATCTATTGGATCCAATTTTACTAGTACTAGTCTTTTTTATATATATAATGAAAGTCAGCAACTAAGCTTATGGTTTTGAGGACATGAATGGTAGACTTTTCATGCCATAGTTATGGAGTTCCAAAAATCTATAAGCAAAGAAAACCCAAAAGAAAATCCATAAGCAAATAAAACCCAATAAAAAAAATCCATAAGCAAACAAAATCCTAAAATTGCCAATGTAACACCAACATGAAACACCAGCAGAGAGATGAGTAGCATATGTCGATCTATTGGTGGCATGGAACTCGGCATTAAGTGCAGTACAAAATAAAGATATGAGAGAGAGAGAGAGAGAGAGAGAGAGAGAGAGAGAAACGGTGGAAGAGAGATGACTTACCGACGAGGAGGAGCATGGTGGCTTTGGCGGTAGAGCTTGATTGAGGAGGGACTCGTAGTCGCAGGGAGAGAGAGAGACAGAGTATCGGGGGGAAGAAATGTGTAAAGGGAAAAGAAGGCATTTTCCTAGGGTTTTAATTTTATTAGATTTTGTGGTGAGTTATTATTGTTGCAAAAGATAATAACCTAGCTCGTTGCAAAACTAATAACCCATGAAAAAAAATTCGGGGTATTTAAATTTGCGGCGACAAAAAGTCGTTGAAATTTTTTTTTCCGCCATAAAATCATTTTTTTCCCACAAAGTTTACTTGCCGACATGATCTCGTGATAAAAGGCTTGTTTTTTTCCCACTAACAACTTTCATGTCATTAGCTAATTATTTGCCATGAATGTATATCTTGGAAAAAAAAATTCGTGGGAAAAGACCATATTTCTTGTAGTGACGTTAGCCAATTTTTGTACCTCATAATCTCAATCTCACATGCTTTATGTCAAAACAATAATTGTAGAATTTACAACCTGGAAGCAACTCTTATATGGAGCATCTTTGTAGTGCTATATTATCAGCTAACCAGTTAGCTGCTGTTGGTAAGCCTGTGGATGATCTTGATTTGATCATCTCCTACATCATTGGTGGCTTATACACCTTTGTGACTACTCGCTTGTTTGTGCTAAAGAATGACACTTATATAAGTTTTAAAATTTTCAATTCAAACTCCTTTCCCATGAGATTTTTCAAAAGTAGTATCGAAAGCAACTTGTCCTTGCTGATCCATGTAACTTTGCCATGTTGGTTAAAAAACGACAACACCGTGGTCCCAAAAGGTTCAATTCTGGCCACTCTCCCCTAGTTTCCTTCCCACAATTCACCAGCCAAAGCTAATCCGGATAAATCCACCCCGCATTCGTCTTCAAACAACCCACAAGCACCCTATTCATCTAATCATCCTCCTTGCCAAATTTGTGAGAAAACTAATGAACAGGCCCTATATTTTTTTCTTCGAATGGATTATAGTTATAAAGATCATCATCCTCGTACTCATGTGGTTGCGATGGTTGCTCAATCCAATCAAGACCATTCTAGTGGTGCCAATCTCTCAATCCAAGAAACTTATAGGGGTGTGGATGTAGCAATAGGTAATAGTTCAAGTCTCCCTTTTCCGAACACAAGTGTTTTCACTCTCGAAACTCACTCTCAATCATCCTTTAACCGTGTGCTTCATTGTCCAAATGTTATGACCAACTTGCTTTCAATAAATCAATTTTGTGTTGACAATATATAACTGTTTCTTCATCCAGGTTCTCACTATTTTTGTGAAGGACAACAACATGGGAGCAATGTTATTGGAAGGTCCGAGTGAAGGTGGTTTGTCTCCCATTCATGTTCATAAATTTGAATCAGTAAGTGCAGAGCACTTGCATGTTGTCCTTTTTGGTGTTAAACTCCTCGATATTTTGCACTCAAGGCTTGGACACCCTTCTCTTCATGCCACCAAACGAGTCACATCAACTTCTACAAGCTTAGCTTCTTATTACCGATTCAACCAAAATAGATTGTTTCTTCTTTGTATCAATTGGAGAAGTAAACAATTGAGTGTCCTTGTGTCCCTTAGAGCTTGTTTACCCATTTGTCTCCGTGCCTCCTTGACCTTGACTTTTTTTTATCCCAAGTTGGTAGTTCTATATTCACATATCATCACAATGATATTTATATGTTTATTTTAATCTATGTGGATGATCTTCTAATGACAGGTATTCATAGAGATATCGTTCTTAATTGACAAGTTCAATACCGGATTTGCCTTGAAGGATCTTGATTCGCATGCTTACTTTCTTGAAGTTCTAGCCACATGTGATACCAATGATCTTCATCTTCATTAAAGGCTATAAAGCTAGTATATTTTTTATGTGCTCCATTGTGCATGTATTTTAAGGGCCAAACCATATGCTGCCCCATGTGTTTCCCTTTCCAAATTAGTTTCTTCATCTGGAACACCACTCATAGATGCTACCGAGTATCACCAAATTGTTGGTGCTCTCCAGTACTGCACTTTCACTTGTCCTGAAATTACCTACTCAGTTGATTAATTGTATCAACACCTCCATACACCAACCACGGCCCATTGGACTGCTGCCAAACGAGTGCTGCATTATCTAAGGGCTCTTCTGATCATGGTCTTTATTTTAGACATGGTTCCCTTATTCTTCAAGCATAGTGTGATTTAGACTGGACAGGTAATCCAAATGCTTGTCGATATGTAACTGGTTATGGAATCTTTTTGGGTCCTTGTCTTATTTCTTGGTGTGCTAAGAAGCAACCCATGATCATCAAATAAAGTGCAAAGGTTAAATACCATGCCTTAGTCTTCACTATTGCATAGCTATATTTGTTCTGGATGCTCTTTTAGGACTAGGGAATTCCCCTTCACATGCCTCCTAAGGTTTGTTGTGACCATATTGCTGCTTTAGCTCTCACATCCAACATAGTCGTTCATGCCTGCACCAAGCACATTGATATTGACTTTAATTTTAATACAGAAAAGTTGCCAACTAGTAAGATGTTTGTCTTCAATGCATATAATCAGTTGATCAAGTTGCAGATATATTTTACGAAGGGTCTTCTTCTCAGGTTACCCAAGTTGCGCAATATATCATCAAGTTGAAGCTATATTCAAGTAGTAGATATATCATTAAGTTGCAACTAATGGTTTTTACTCCCTCCATTAGCTTGAGGAGGGCTTTTAATGATGTATTAATCTCGAACGCAAGTAAAGAAAGTGAGAAAGTCATGGCATGTCAACATAGAAATGGAAAGTAGAGCTCCTATCCCACAAATCATGTTAATTGCACACCTTAAGTGTAAAAATTCAGCTAGCCTGCATGAACCAACTTAATTGGAATATATCTTTCATTCATTCATGATTGTACTATTTTACTTTTCATCTCCACTCTTGATTCGTTTGATTTTTTTGACTTATTGCCATTAATGCCTAATAGTTGGATAAGGGTTATCGGTTAAGGCTAATACATGTTTTCTCAAACTTTCAGCAATCTCCTAAGTAGAGACTGTTTGATAGTTGCTTATTTTTCTTGCCTTAGCTTCAAATGCTTAGCTACCAGCTCAAAAGGTCTGTCTTCTTACAGATAAAACGAAATCAGTGTGGATAAATACGAAAGACAAAAGGTATAGAACTAATATAGAAATCACATGGTATAAACCTCGATGATTATCACAGAAACTGAACGACAAGTTAGAGACTATTGCATCCATTAACTAAATTTTACGCAATTTTTGGAACTTGATCATTTATTTTAGGGATGAGTAAGCCCAACTTTGTGGGACATCTTACAATAAAAACTGTAGGACAGACCTTTTATTCACAACTCCCATTTGAAATCATTAATAAACCAAATATTCAATTGGGCGTGAACATAATGGATAAATGATATGTGCCTAATGGAGAAGATACGGACGCCACCCTCGTCCACGCACAGGAAATGAGAGAGGAACATGCAGTAAGAGGGAGCAGATAAGGATAAAAAAGCCAGGCCGTGTCTAAGGGAACGGCTAAAGGAGGAGACGCTATCATTAGTAGCCTATTTAGTTAATGAGTAAAGCTACTCTCACTGCTCTAGCTCTAGCTCCCGCTGCATTTTTTTTAATTTTTATTTATTTATTTAGTGATTATGTAAGTATTTTTTAATGAGATTGTAATTTTTTTTAAAAATATTTAAAAATGTTATAAAATACATATAAGGAAAAGCATTAAAAAAAAAAAAACAATTACAACTAACTGTGGCTTTCAACAAGAGCTGGGAGTGGTGGACGTAGAAGCGTCCTTAGCAGCTAATTGTTAGCCTGTTATTACTTTTGCCGTTGGTTATGGGCATTATACCTTACCTTGTTAGAGCTGTTAGATTCAATCCTCGTTTAGATAGTGAGATGAAATGAGATGATTTTAGATTAATTGAATAAAATATTATTATAATATTATTTTTTTAAGATTTTTATTTTTTTGAGATTTGAAAAAATTAAATTGTTTATTATATTTTGTGTGAGAATTTGAGAAAGTTGTAATGATGGAATTAGATAAGATGAGATAAAATTGTTTTTCTATCCAAACAAGCCCAATTCTGTATTTTAAATAGTAGAATATAGAGTCATGCAGTTGTAACGCTCCAAGGGAGGTTCAAGCCACATTTCGGTTATACTCGAAAAGGAATAGTCAATGGTACAATTGTAGCCCTACTGAAATCATTATAAGAGCAAAAACTTCTCTCTCAAACAATGTGGAATCTCATAGCCCACCCACACTCATACTCAATACGTGTTTCACAGCAGTGGAGGTATCATTTGTTATTAGAACTCTTTTTCTTGTGGTTTAACTCCCGCCGAGTGGAGTAACTTTTGAACAAATATTGTGGTTTTCCATAAGTAAAACTCCAAATTTGATCACCTCTTGTCCCTCCCCTATTAAACATCACATCGTAAGGAAGATAGCCATATTGGTAAAACCATAGGCATGGATAAGTTAAGATTGAATGACGGTTTTAGTGATAGTACAGTAATCCTATCTTATCACCCAGTTAAAGAACAAGAAAAAGAAGAAAATGAACAAGAGTCCATACGTTGCAACTTGTTATTTCTTCCTCTGCTTTGCTGAATCTTTGCTGCTGCACCTACTTTGTTTCACTAGAACTAAGAGGTTGGATGTTTATATGCATATAAAAGCGATAGAAAAGAACTATGCTTCTGTGAGTCAGCATTGGTACAACAACTGGATTTAACCAATATACTGACAGCTTGATGTCTCAATGCTCAATTATAATGAGAGGAACATCTGCTGGAACCAAATCAGATTCTGCTATTATGTAGTATGATTGACCCTGCTCTCCTTCAATCAACAAATCGAAGGAATTGATATAGTCTACTATGAGATGACCTGTCGACCAAGGATGGTCTTTGGTTTGTGCTTATGTGCATATAGGAAATTACAAGTCGAAATGCATGGATAAATGGTACTTCAGAGCTGTATGCTGCTGAACAAAGCAAGCTTTATTTATCATCTCTACTTGATGGTAAAAGAAAGCATTTGAAAACTGACTTTTACCAATAACTATTTGTGGTGAAAGGAGGNAAAAAAAGGGGGGGGGGGGGGGGGGGGGGAGTTGAATTAAATATATATTTATACATATATCTTTTGGAGGGGAGGTTTAATAAAATAATCAAAAGGACCCTTAAATTCAAATTTAACACAAAAGCCCATAATTCTTTTTCTCAAATTATTGGAGGGCCTCTTGATTTGCCATGGTTAAAGAGCCAGTTTCTACCCTTCTTAGCTCTTTTATCCCATATCCTGACCAAAAGGACATTACAGAACTCATTGATAACCTAAAGTCCACAATATTGGACTTTTTCCAATTTGAAAGTACAGTGAGCTGACTCTAATGAAGTTCCTTACCACAATAATATATGAGATATTTTATTCTCAAGCCCGTGTGTAAAACACACAATCTATATCACTTAAATGGTACGATTTGATTTGCATGATTAATATTTTAAAATTTCTCTTTCAAATCAAATTATGCCTTGTAAGCACTTTACTAGGTGTGTTATTCACACCGGCCTATAAATAGAGTTTTTTATAATACATATCAGCACAAGCTAAGCATTGAGCTCACTGGTATATAATGTTAAACATGTTCCTATTCACAACTTCAGATTGATTTTATTTTGTTTATTGTATTTGCTTAACCATTTGAAAAAGCATAAGACAGATATAGAAACATCATATTGTCAGACAAGAACATGTTAATTTAGCCATATTGGGGGTACAAATGTAGCTGATTAAGATGGTTGTCTGGTGGCATGGTAGTGCAATGGTGATGATAGCTAGATAATATTAATTTCACAAAAGGGAAGATAAACCATGAAAGCAATTCTTTATTTTGCTCTTTAGTGAAGACTTAAACTAATTTTTAAAAAAAATCACTACCTAACACTAGCTAGTCAGTAGATGCAAGGAACTAATGAGCTAAATATATTCCGTGGTAACAACAAAACCTGGTCAACTAAACTGCTATGCACAGATGCAAAAATCAGCTCTGCGTGCAGATTGCAGACTGTTTTCTATACTTAACTACTTTAAACAGCTAAACTTACTTGCCAAGCATACATGATATCCTTCTAATGGTAAAAAAAGGTAAAGGTGACATGGTGAAGTCTTGGTACTTGATGTACTATTTGTTTCTCATAATATTGTGGACCATTCACGGACAAATAACTCTGGATGTTGCATGAGTTGAAGTTCTTGAGCTTCCCTCAAATAACATCTCTATGTGGCATTGTCACCTACCTTTCATAGATCCAGATCAAATGTGAAGCAGGGATTGGAGGGTGGGGGGAGCGGGGAGGAGGTAATTGTGCACCAATTTTAGTTGGATAAGATTCACTGTGTTTTGTTGGATGAGGTCTGGACTAGATGAAACTTCAAAAATAAAAACGGTGATGAGATGTGAATCCAAGAAGAACCAAAAAAAGACTTGAATAGAAAAGAAGAAAAAGTTAATTTTCTGAACACATGATGCAATTGGAACTCATTGTCAGAATTAGATAGTCCTTTATGGCTTCGGTGGCATTCAGATCAATCCGTCATTGTTTTAAGAGAAGCTCCTTTCGAAGTTCATTATGAATCTTTGGGTGGCTATGATAAGATTCATGAATCTATTAACTATATAATTTTTTTAAGCATGCTTTTTTGCTTCTATTGAATCACCTCAGCATTTACTTAATCAATTTTATTCTTTTACTATTTTCCTTAAATAGTATTTTTAATATCCATAACTCTGTCTTCTTTCCTCTATATTTACTTTACCAAGTTAGTAAATGAAAAAAGACCATGACTTACGTAATATAAGATTCATCGTGCTCTTCTATGAGTCAAGAAAATAATCAAGTTCCAAAGTTAAAGATTGTGGCTTTTAATAGAGCACTTGAAAAGATTTTCAGCATCCCTAGGTGTAGACATTCTAATTCAATGATCCTAGTACCAACTATAACTTGGCAAGCTCTAAAATGATCACAATTGTATACAAGCATAGCTTGTACACTCAAGTACAATACCAGCAGCCTTGAGAACCCTAATCTAATTTTCTACTACCGGTTGTCCCTTGTTTAGCCCTTTGTCTAACATTCAAATTTATTCCACTTTAAATTTCCGTCAACTTGTTTGGGTGGTGTGTGGCCTGCAGGAGGGGAAAAAAGGGTGACAAACTTCTGGACTAAAAGCGAACAACAATGTAACATGGACAAAATAGGTTAGAAGGCTGTCATCTTGTTCAGGCAAGCTGTACATTGCAGAACATAGATGTCTATACTGGCATTGAAAACATCGGAAGACACCATTAGAATG